>PVKS010026454.1:0-28642 GCA_004027875.1 Aplodontia rufa | reverse complement strand
TTGTCCTCTCTTATCCTTCCCTCTTCTCCTTGCCTCCCTTCCTTTTACCCCCACCTTCATAGGTATGGTTCCCCCAGCTTATTGAAATTTCAACTGTGGTGAGTTTATTACTTAAACTCAGCTAACTTTCATCCTGTCTTAGGTTTTAATCTAACTTCCACATATGAGAGAAAGCATTTGTCCCTTAATTCTCTGAGTTTGGGATATTTCACTCAGCATAGTTTTTTCCATTTCCATCCATTTGGCTGCAAATGCCATGATATTGTTATCCCCAATAGCAGAATAGAACTCTATTGTATATATGGATATAGCACAATTTTTGAATCCATTCATCCAGTGAGGGGCATCTGGGTTTGTTCCATAGTTTAGCGTTTATAAATTGAGCCGCTTTAAACATCGATGTAGCTGTATCTCTGTAGTATGCTGCTTCTACCTCTTTTGGGAAAATACCCAGGAGTGGGATAGGATAGCTGGGCGGTAAGGTGGTTTCATCCCTAGTTTGCTATACTCATTTTTGACATGCCGTGTGAGCTCAAGTCAGCAGTCCCTCTTGGAAATGATCTTAATATTGACCTTGTGGGAACTGCAGGCAAGAGGCGCTCAGGCTTGGCTCCTCGTCCCACCCCAGGTTCTGCCATGGACATCTACTGTCAGGAACAGGACAGCTGTTTGCAGAACATTAGAAAAATATCCTCCATGTTTATAGAAAAGGACAGCGCAGGCACTATTTTCCCCTGTTTTTAAAAAGTGTCATGAACATTTCAAGCACCCAAAGGAAATACGTAGACTGATGGATATCCATGAGCACACTCAGATGGGACACATTTGCATCTACTTTTCCTTAAAGAAATAAAATGCTACAGATGTGATTGAATACCTTCCCATCCTATTTCCTTCCCTTCTTCCTCAACGAATCCACTATCTTTGAGTTGGTTTGTATCTTCCAATCCAGGTTTCAAAGCTATCTGTGTATTTATCTATTTATCTGAATCCACATGGATATTATTAGCTTTTGTATTTTTAACATTTTTACATAGATACTACTGTTCATACACTTTTGTAACTTATTCTTCAGTTATGTTTTAAAGATTTATCTATGTTGAAACATGTACCAAGTGTCATTCATTTCACCCACTCTATAATGCCCCCCGTCCCCGCACTTGTCCTTGTTGTCTGCAGGTGACTGATTGCAGGACCCCCTAGGAACACCAAAATATACCAATATTCAAGCTCCTTACATAAAATGGTGTAGCATCTGTGTATAACCTACACACCCCCTTTAATCATATACTTTAATCATCTTTAGTTTACCTGTAATACCTACTACGAAGAAAAAGCTATGTAAATAGTTGTTGCACTGTATTATTTGGGGGGGAAAAAGGAGTAAAGTCTATCCATGTTCAGTACAGGTGCAAATATTTTCAGTCCTTCAGGTGTAGAAGCCGTGCACACAGAGGGTTAACTGTAGGTATTACTCATCCAGTCCCCTGAAAGAAATTAACACAACTTCCTTTTTTTTATTTTTTTTATTTTTTAACCATTTCAATAGATGCCATAATGGCCAGTTTTGTGCATCTGTTCTTGTGGACATGCACCAGACTTTTTTTGGAACTAATTCCTAGAAGTAGAATTCCTGGGGCCTAGTGTATGTGTCGATGTATAATTTTAGCCATATTGCCTGTTGCTCTTCCAGTGATGGTTCTAATTTACGTCCCCATTATATGACTTTGAGAATTCCCTATTCCCTTCATCTTTGACAACTCTTGGCATTGTCAGATATTTTGACTCTTGGTAATCTGACTGCTAAGAAATAGGCTCTTTGTTTTCTCATGAGTAGATTTTTAAAATTACTGATTTTTAAAATTGATTTTTAAAGTCCACTTACGCTTTCTATTTCTTTTTGACTCAATTTCGGTAGTTTATGCTTTTCAAAAAGGTTTTTATTCATTTACTTATCATTTACCTTGGCACAAAATTGGTTATGGTATTTTCTTGTTATTTTAAAATTTACTATAATTATTGTGTTAGACAGTTTTCTATCACTGTGACAAAGTACCTGAGATAAACAACTTGGAAGGAAGAAATTTTATTTTGGCTCACAGAGTTTTCAGTCCACAGTCTCTTGTCACTGTGGCTTCGGACCCGTGGTGAAGCACAACATCATGGTGGGAAATCTGGAAGCCAAGAGTGAGCAGAAGCAGCCAGGATGCCAATCTTTCTCTCCAGGCCACACCCCCCAGTAATTTAACTTACTTCCACTAGGCCCCGCCTTTTAAAGGGTTCACCTCCTTCCAATAGTGTCACAAGTTTTAACACATGGCCTTTGGGGAACATTTACAATCCAAACCATAACCACTATCAACTATGTATAGCTTTTCACTTCTGACATTGTTAATTATTGTCTATTGCTTCCAACAAAAAGAAACAGAACAACATAATCTCTGTGTTGGTGATTATTTGCTCTTTCATTAATTTCTGTGCCTCTTTTGTATGTGTGTGTAGAGGGTGGGTCCTGGGAATGGCATACTAAGCAAGTGCTTTACCACTGAGCTACCTTCCCAGTTCCTTGAATTAAAAAAAAAAAAAGTTTGTTTTTTTTTAAAGAGAGAGAGAGAGAGTGTGAGTGTGAGAGAGAGAAAGAGAGAATCAACTTTATTTTTACATTTTCATCTGGGTGTTTGTTTTTCTGGCTCTTAGTTGTATATGTTGTGCTGGGGTCTGAATTGGGTCCTCACACATGCCAGGCAAGCACTGTAACCTCTGAGCTACTGCTCCAGCCCCATATTTTTTAAATTTTGAGATATGGTCTTGCTAAATAGCCCAGACTGGCCTCAAATTTGCAATCCTCCTGTCTCAGCCTTCTGAGCAGCTGGGATTACATGTGCACACCACCATGCCTTCTGGAACTTTTCCTAACATCTTTAGTTGTGTGCAAATTAATTTTTAATCTTTCTTTCTAGCATATGAATCTAAGGTTATGAATTTCCCTTCAAAACATTTTAATTGCTTTGGTATGTGAGATCTTGGTTGTCATTTAGTTATTAATATTTAAATGTTTTCATCATTTTTTTTCTTGTTTCTTTTTTTGGGTACTAGTGATTGAACCCAGGGGTGCTTAACCACTGAGCCAAATTTCCAGTTCTTTTTACATTTTATTTTGAGACAGGGTCTAAATTGCTTAGGGGCTTCTTAAATTGCTGAGGCTGATCATAATTTCTTCTTTTTTTTATCATAATTTCTTAATTGATGTCTAACTACACGTAATAGTCAGCTGATACTGTAACAAAATACTAAAACAAGTAAGATTTATTCTGGCTCACAGTTTTGGAGTTTTGTGTCCATGGTTAGTTGGTTAGTTGCTTTTGGGCCTATGTCAGGAAGCAAAGAGAGAGGAAGGGGCTGGAATCCTAATATCCCCTTCAAGGGCACATCCCCCAATGACCTAACTTTCTTCCACTAGGTCCTTCTTCATAAAGGTCCCACTGCCTCCCAAGAACTCCATAGGTAGGTAACCCAGACTTTTGGGACACTTATCCAAACAATGATACTGCATTAGAGGTACAGTGTGATCAGGTGATTATTATTATGGTTTTGCTAAAGGATTTTTAATTTCACTATATTTTAGACAGATAATGAAAAAAATGATTTTGTGCTCGTTCAGACTTCTCTGTGACATAGCTTGGGGTCAGTTTTTATAAATGTTTCACATATGCTTAGAAAGAATGCATAATATTCAATTGTTGAGTATAGAGTATTATATGTCATTTTTTTAAATAATTTTTTTAAGAGAGAGGGACAGTGAGAGAGAGAGAGAGAGAGAGAGAATCGTTTTGATTTAGTTTTTCCTGTGGCTTTTGTTGCTCTGAGACTGTTGTGTATGAGGTGCTGGGGTTTGAACCCATGTCCTCCCACGTGCCAGGCAAGCACAGTAACCACTGAGCCACTGCTCCAGCCCCCTATGTGTTATTTAATCAAAATAAGTTTTAAGCATTTTTTGCTGATTTTCTTTTGTCCATTTTATCAGTTTCCTCCTGTCCCTCACTCCTTTCTCTTCTTTCCTATAAAGCTTTTGTCACGCTCATGGAGGAGATGGGGCTTGGTTCTTCTTGGCAGCTGCTTTCCTCATGGCAGCAGGCATCGCTCAGCTGTCTCGCTTCCTCTTGGCACAGTTGTGTGTCCCCACCCTTTGTTTGAACTTGAAGGCCTGTTTGTCCTTGGAGACTTTGGAAGCACCACGTCACACCCTCATGGAGGCCAGAGTCACACACTTCTTTGATCACATCCCACACAAACTTGGTGTGCCTGGTCATCTGTGCCTCAGTTTGTTCACTACTTGGTCACCTTGTGGCCCTTGTGGAAACCCGTGACCATGGGTGGTGCAGAGACATGGGTGCTGCTCTTCAGAGGCTGCTGTGGCAGAAGCCTGAAGAGTTTCAGATCCGATTCTGGAAGTGGCGTATTAAAATTTCCAGGTTATGATTGAGAATCAACCATTTATTTTCATAATCCTATCCATTTTTGTCCTAAATATTTTGAGGCCATGTTCATAGGTATACACAAGCTCAGGAAGGCTTATAAGTATTTGTTAAATTCCAGATATCAGTTATTCCATGACAGCACTGTCTTTTCCTAGTGGTGCTTATATATTTTTAAGTCTGTTTTGAGTAATAAGAGTGTACCTACATCAGATTTCTTTCAGTTTACTTCTGTCCAAGGGCTGGTTTTAGGAGCTGGAATGTATTCAGTGGTAAACCTCTTGTCTAGCATGCTTTAGGTCTTGGGTTTAATCATCAGAAACACACACACACATACACAGAGAGAAAGAGAGAGAGAGAGAGAGAGTCAGTTTTAAGCAGTTTACCTCTTGTCTAGCATGCTTTAGGTCTTGGGTTTAATCATCAGAAACACACACACACACACACAGAGAAAGAGAGAGAGTCAGTTTTAAGCAGTTTATTTATGTGGGTAGTTTCCCTCCTTTTAAAATGATTTTTTAAAAAAGATGCTTCTTTAAAAGAGCAACCAGTTGCTTTTTTCTTCTTTTAAAAAATTATCAGAGGGATTGGGGATTAAGCTCAGTGGCAGAGATGCTTGCCTAGCATGTGCAAGGCCCTGAGTTAGGTCCTTAGTCTGGGGAAAAAATTATCAGAAAATCTCTGCATTTCAACTGGTTAGTTTAATCCTTTTACATTTTTACTATTGCTGACATGTATTGTTTTTTTTCTTCTGCTAAAGATGACATAAGATAAACCAACCAAGATGGTATATTCCTATTCTTACACTTAACAATCAACATGAAAGACTTCTGTGACCCCCACGTATGAAGATTATTTTTCTACACACAAACTAAACAATTTTCCCATGGGTTCTACAGTGGACACCAGTTGTGTGTACTCTAGTTTGGTCAATTCTGACACTGACTACTGGAGATAGTTTCAGATTCCACAGGTTGAGGGTTAAGACCTATAGACTGCTTCCTGGGTGCTGGAGAGGTGGCTCAGTAGTAGAGTGCTTGCCTGGCATGTGCAAGAACCCAGTTTTGATTCCCTATTACCACATACACAACTAAGTGGAGGAAAAACAAAAAAAATATTTAAATAAAATTAACTTTCTCTCTCATTCTTTAAAACAAAACAAAACAAACAAAAACGCAAAAAGACTGCTTCTCTCCCACTTCAGATGCCAGTAGCAAGCCCCAGGCTGTGACTTGTACTTCTTATCAATGGGCTATAAAATTGAGGTTCCCATGACTCCTCTGGGTTTGATTAACCTGCAATATCAGCTCACAGAACTCAAAACTCACAGAACTTCAGTTACATTTACCCATATATCATAAAGGTTATTACAAAGGGTACAGATAACCAGTCACAAAGAGATGCATAGGGTGAGGTATGATAGAAGTGACCCATGCCCTCTCTGGGCACACTACCCTCTAGGCAACTTCATGTGTTCAGCTCTCTGGAAGTTCCCTGAATTTTGTTCTTTGGGGTTTTCATGGAGGTCTCATTATGTAAACAGAATGATTAAATCATTGGCCATTGGTGACCAACTGAACATTTAGCCTCTTGCTCCTCCCTGGAGGTTTGGAGATGGGGGCTCAAGGCCTCCACCTTTTAATCACTGCTTGATTTTTCAAGTGATCAGCCCCCATTTCAAAGCTGGCTAGAGGTCCCCACTGTCAGTGTACTTATTAGCATAAAAATGACACTCATAACACTCAGGGATTTTAAGAGCTGTATGTCAGGAAAGAGGATGAAGACCAAATGCCTATTTCACAATATCACATCTATCATCTTTTTTTGGTTTTTCTTACCAAGCTTTGTTTACTTATTTTTATTCAATTTCTACCTTCTATTGAGTTGACTTAGTTTATCTTTCCCTTCTCTCCCTCTCTCTCTCTCCCTCTCTCTCTCTCTTTTTCTCTCTGTTTCCAGGGATAGAATCAAGGGGATCTTAGCCACTGAGTCACATCCTTAGCCCCCCCCCCGTTTTTTTTTTTGAGACAGAATCTCCCTAAATTGTGTAGGGCCTCACTAAATTGCTGAGGCTGGCTTTGAACTTGCTATCCTCCTGCCTCAGCCTCCAGAACCTCTGGGATTATAGGCATGTACCACCACACCCAGCCTCCCTTCTCTTCTGTTCATAAGAAAGTTATATTCTTGGGCTCTGTCCCCTTCCCCCACTCTGGGGAAGTCTGCTCTTTTCCCCATGCTTTACTTTCTATAATAAAACTTGTCTACCAAAAGAAAAAAAAAAAGAAAGAAAGTTATATTCTGTTAGTCAACTTTTCATAGCTATGACCAAAATATCTGACAAGGACAACTAAGAGGAGGAAAAGTTTATTCTGGGTCACTGTTCCAGAGGTTCAGTGTGTGGTTGACCAACTCCATCCCTCTGGGCCCAAGATGAAACAGGACATTGTGGTAGAAGGACATGGTAAAGGAAAGTTGCTCAGGTCATGGGAGCCCAGAAGTAGAGAGCAAGAACGGTGCCAAGGACAAAATATAAACCCCAAAGGCAGCTCCCAGTGACCTACTTCCTGCAGCTACACCCTACCTGCTTACACTTACCACCCAGAATAATAGTCCTTTCAAATTATTATTATTATTTTTTTTAAAGAGAGAGGGACAGTGAGAGACAGAGAAAGAGAGAAACAACTTTATTAAGTTTTTCATATGGCCTTAGTTGCTCCAACACTCAGTTGTATACGTGGTGCTGGGGTTTGAACCCGGGTCCTCGTGCTTGCCAGGCAAGCGCCGAAACCACTGAGCCACCGCTCCAGCCCCCCTTTCAAATTATTAATCCATAAACTGAATTAACCCATTAATCAGGTTAAAGCTCTCCTAATCTAATTATTTCACCTCTGATCATTGATTTATTGTCTATCATTTAAGCATATTGGGGGATACCTTATATCCAAATCATAACATATTCTATTCTTATTCCTCCATTGGTTGCTCAATAAAAGGTATAAATATCTTAACAAAATTTATCTTCCTCCCTGAAAATTCTTTCTTTCTTTTTTTTTTTTAAAGAGAGAGGGACAGTGAGAGAGACAGAGAAAGAGAGAAACAACTTTATTTAGTTTTTCACATGGCCTTCGTTGCTCCAACACTTAGTTGTGTTCATGGTGCTGGGGTTTGAACCCACATACTCGTGCAAGCCGGGCAAGCGCTGAAACCGCTGAGCCACCACTCCAGGCCTCTCCCTGAAAATTCTTTAACTGAAATCACCTGCTTTTTTCCTAGCTAGGATTATAGCTCTACCTTGTTTATGAACTGCCCTTTTCATATTTTATTATTAGTTTTCCTAGCTTATAGGCCAAACTGAGACTCAGGGAGATTAAGTAACTTGAGAAAAGTTGCATGTCTAACAAGTGACAAAACCCATGTAGGGGTTAATTTGGGAATAGAGCATGCGTAGATTTTAATTCATTGGGATACTGATAATTTCAGTGTATAATTTCAGTGTATAATTTCCAACAATCAGATTTGTGACACCACGAGAGCTATTGAGTATTCTCAAATATCTCTCAATGGTAAACTGGATAAAATGTGACTTCTGTCCTTAGTTTTAGCCATGCAATGAAAACCAATTCTGTGTACACCTTATGTTTCTCAGTGTGCTTACAGAATCTCATTTTTACTACAAAGGAGTTAAAAACAACAGGTGATGTGCTGAGAGTAGATAATGATATAATTTATGAGACTGCTCCCTCCATTCCTATGTAAGATGGTTATCATACAAAGAGATGATATCATCCTTGAGGTTTCTTATTTGAAATTTCAGTCTATATGTCCATCCATCTATCCTTTGATGCAGGACAGTTTTATGGCTAAGGTTGGAACTGTAATTGCACAAATTTCTAACCCACTGCTTCAGCCTTCCAATCCTGTTTCTAATAATAAGGCTGAGATCCCAGGGGAAGCAGTTTATAGAGAGCTCACCACTACCTATTGTTATCCTAAGAAAGCTAACAAAGCCCATTGAAGGTGGAGAGTATCACTGTGTCATCTCTGTTCATGAAAGACAGCCCGATTTTCAGTTGGGGAACAAAGAGTATATTTGAGGATGAAATGCTGGTGAAATAGCTTTGCTGAGTAAATGCTCCTGCAGCAGCGATTATTGCCTCATCCCTCAAAGGTGAAAGAACGGGGTGGGGGGAGATGGCACAGATTGCCTCCACTGCGTCCACCAGGTTAACAGACCAGAGAAAGAAGAAGAATAGAGTTCAAAAGCAAGCAGGTACCACATGGTCTTCTGCAAACTCTGAAAAGGAACATCTGTCCTCATTTTGGATTACACAATCATATGGAATGATCATCTTCCTCCTCATTGAAAAAATAATTCATGATAAGGTTTGGTGCTGTTTAGATGGATTTAGGGAGAAACAGGATCACAACTCTGGCCAGCATTGACAAAAAGAACTAGAGCAAGGATGGCGTTGGTGTTGAGTGGTTCCCCACACCTTGTCTCCAATTTTCCTTTAAGGAAGGTTTTAATATCTGCCATTTATAGGAAACAGTAAAGCACAGAGACGTGAGGCGACTTCTCTAAATTTGCATCAACAATAAATAGAACAGCTGGGGTTTGAGCTCCATGTTGCTTTTAGATGACGCCTGTAATCTAGTGGCTTAAAAAGGTTAAAAGTGTGATTATAAGGTATTTGCACTGGGTTTATTCCTTTCACAACTCCCTGAGCCAATGAAGAACATTTTTGCTACGGATGTCTTTCCATGACTTCATTGTAGAGTCCTGCAAGACTCCATTTCTCCTTCCACAAAAGAGTCGGTGCCATTTGGAAATAGGACTCCAGCCTCCTCTCACCAGGCCTCAGTCATGAATCTCTTTTCCTGACCAGTTTCAAGAGCTGCACACTGATCTGAACTTCAACTTCTCCCCCTTTGCCCCACATCCGCCTCTGCTCTTGGGTTTCTGTCTTCATTGCTTTCTCCAGTTTCTTACCTCCCGTTGCTCCCCTGGGCAGACTGCATGCCAGGCAGTTTTCCTGGCTATGGATGATTTCCATCTGCTTCCTGGCTGTCTTGCCAGTGCCTCTGAGGCCACTGTGGCTCAACTCCATTCCTGGGACAGCCTGAATCCCAGCCCTTCCCACTCCAGTGCCACACAGTCACCTCCCCTCCTTCCTTCAATTTCCAACATTCATGAATGGGCAATGCCCTGAGCAGCTCCCACGTACCAGGCACTCGTCCACTGACTTGCTCTGAGGGTGAAATATGAACAAGGAGACAGTGTTGGAGGCAAGTGAACAGGGTTCTGAAGCAGGGAGCTGTGTGTGGGACATAGATGTGGTCACAATGAGACCATCTCCTCTGAGGCTGATGGGGGCATTGGAGGTGGCTTCACAAATAAGGTAAAGACTTACCTGAGTGTCAAAAAATGAGTAGGAGTTTCTGTAATTTCCCACCAGCTCGTTGCTATGGTTATAGCTATGGTGGGCGACTGAAACTTAAAGAGTGGGGTAGGAGAGGTGAGAAAGTGCAAGGGAGGATAGCTCAGGACTTTTCATAGCCTCTACACATTCCCTTCAGGTTGAGGGGAAATTCTATTCCTGACTAGAATTTTGCTCTTCCACTATAAATTCCTTCTTTCATTTCATGAAAACAAAATGGCAGAAGGAAGGGGGAGAAAAGGTTATTGCATGATGAATTGCGTTTCCCATCGTAAGAGCTACCGTGTTATCAAAGGTTGGTCACTGTGTGAGAGAGGTGCTGGAAGGTTCCCTGATTGGATTCAATCTTCTGTTCCCAGATTGCATTGCTTGAGGCTCCATCTGCTGGCTAGAGCTGGCAGTTCCGAAGTCTGGTTTCCCTGTCCATGTGGCTCCCTGGCTCCATCCTCCTTTCCTATAGGTGTCCTGGAACCCAAGAACCCCGACAGGCGTCTCAAGGTGGAGAAGTTCAGACTGGTTTGGTGTTGTGTAATTGGGCTGACTACAGAGAAGGGCACTGAGGGTAGTGGAAGCTAGCTGTGGTGGATGGTGGCCAAATTCGAGTTAGTCTTCAGCTCTCTGCTCCTGTGGTAACCACAGTTGCTAGAGGAGAACCTGCTGCAGATGGGGGTGGAGGAACCCTTTGAGGGAGGGTCGCACTTCCCTTACAGCCACTCGGGCTGAGAGGTCTCGCAACCAGGACATCCAAGGTTCTCATTTTATTTGTGGAGCCATGTCCGCGGGAAGCCAGGAACAGTGAAGAAGGGACCCAGCTTCTCGATGACTTCACAGGATGACCACAGGTTGATGCTGATGTGCAGCCCTGTCCTTTGTTTGGGGGACAGAGTCTAGCAGGAACAGTGAGGCCTCAACTCACCAACTCAGCAACTCACTAGCAGCTTTCTAAGGGAATATGCAGAAGAGATGATGCCCCTTGTCACTCCCAATAGAGCTCAGCTTCTAGGGTTGTATTTACCAGTTACACAGGCCTGAAGACATAGGCCAGACTCAATTCCAGCATCCAGCCTGTGAAGGAGCCAGAATCACCATCTTACACTGTCCTTTGTGGTTCACCGTCAAGGCTGGGTACAAGTCCCATACCCATTTACCTCCTCGGATCACTTGCCTTTCCTCTTTTGGGTTTCTACCTGAGCTCCTATATTCACCCCAATATATCTCTAACTTCACATTCCAGGGAGAAGGTTTTGGGGGAGGGAAAGGGAATAGTATTTATCCCATAATATCCTTGAGCTTGCTCTGCAAATCGGTGCCTAGCTCCGTCTCCGGAGCCCTACAAGCCAGGAGGTGCCTCCTTCGCTCCGCAAGCTTCAGATCCACTGGCTATCTCCTTGGAGAGAGAAGACTGTAAAGAGCTCTTCAAAGGTAGCCTACACCAAGCTGCTGCCAGCTGCTTTTGCCAAATAATCCATTAAACATAGATTATCTCATTTAATCTTCACAATAACCCTATGAAGTAGGTAATATTGTTATCCTCATTTTATAAAGCAAGAATGCTGGGGACCAGAGACAAGAAGTAACTTGCCCCTGTCTTTAGCCTTCAGTGGCCAAGCAGAGATTCAAAGCCAGCTCCATTGGACTCAAAAGCTCCTTGCATGTGTTGCTCACCATTCATAAAAGGGGTTCATCTGGGCTGGAGCGGTGGCTCAGCGGTTACGGTGCTTGCCTCGCATGTGCGAGGACCCGAGTTCAAACCCCAGCACCACGTACACAACTGAGTGTTGTAGCAGCAGAGGCCACATGAAAAACTAAATAAAGCTGTTTCTCTCTCTCCCTCTCTCTCTCTCTCTCACTGTCCCTCTTTCTTTAAAAAAAAAAAAAGTGTTCGTCTAAGAATAAATGGCAATGAATGCCACAGTTAAGAATGACCTTCCTATTGGTGCCCTGATATTTTCATTTGGCTTTGTTCTCTGTATGTATTATGGGCTGAATTGTGTTCCTGCCCCCTGCCTCCTGCACAGTTCTATGTTGAAGTCCTAACCCTTAATAACTCAGAATGCAACTGTATTTGGAGACAGGGCCTTTAAAGAGGCAATTAAGGTAAGATAAGGCCTCACAGTGGGTTCTGATCCAAATTAGAAGAGATTAGGGCAGATGCACAGAGGGAAGAGCTTGTGAGGACACAGGGAGAAGGTGACTGTAGGTCAGATTCTCATGTTGGAAACCTACCCCCTAGGGATGGTATTAGGAGCTTGGGCCTTTGGGAGGTCATTAAGTCTGGGTCTAGAGTCCTCATGTTGGGATTTGTGCCCCTATAAGAAGGGATATGAGAGAGCTTGCTGGCTCTTTCTCTCCTCTCTGTCTTGTGAGGATTCAATGAGAGCACAGCCATCTGCAAGCCAGGAAGGAGGGGGTCTACTGGCACCTTAGTCACTGACTTCCCAGCTTCTTTAACTCTCTTTATTTTGTTTATTTATTTTAGAGAGAGGGACAGTGAGAGGGAGAGAAAGAGAGAACCAATTTTATTTAGTTTTTCATGTGGCCTTTGTTGCCCCAACACTTCATTGTGTACGTGGTACTGGGGTTTGATCTCCCGTCCTCACGCATGCCAGGCAAGCTCCTTAACCACTGAGCCGCTCCAGCCCCCAGCTTCCTTAACTTTGAGGAATAAGTGTTTATTATCTAAGACACTCAGTCTATGCCAATTTGTTATAGCTGAGGCCCAGAAACAAACTCAGATGTCAACCATCTACAAGTAAAGGAAAGAGGCCAGAATGATACCAACTCTGCCAATACTCTGATTTTGGATTTCTAGGCACCAGAACTACGAGAAACAAAATTTCTATTGGGAAGAAGCGGGGAGGGGGCAAGAGGGGAGGGGAAACAGTTGGAGAATAGGGTGGGATCTAGGGGGTAAATCTAATTTAAGAATATATATATATATATATTTATATATATATATCATGCTGTTACTTTGGATGCATTTTTGATTGTACAATAACCAAATTTCTTAATAAAAAGTAAATAAATTTCATTTAAAAAACTAAAAACAAATTTTTAAAAAACAAATTTCTGTTGTTTAAGCTACCCTTTCTGTGGCACTTTCTTACGACAATCCTAGCAAACTTGTATAGTATTTATAACTCTTGCTACTGATTGTATTTCCTGTGGAGTCAACAAAGTGGGTTTCCATAAAGTAAAAGCAGGTTTTATGAGCTTTCTTTAATAGAATTTTTGTTACTGAGAGTATTCTTCCCCGCCAGGTGCAAGGGGGAGAAACTGGAAAATGGAAGAGGTTATTCTCTCATTATATTTTCTTTTTTTATTGTGCTCTTAGGCTTGGCAACCATTTAAAGTACTTTATTTATTTATTTATTTTTAAAGAGAGAGAGGAAGAAAGTGAGAGAGAGAGAGAAAAAAAGAGAATCAATTTTATTTATTCTTTCATCTGGGCTTCATCTCTCTGACAGTTAGTTGTGTATGTGGTGCTGGGGTTTGAACCTGAGTTCTTGCGCATGCCAGGCAAGTGCTCCAACCACTGAGCCACCACTCCAGCCACCCATGTATTGATTTTTTTTTCTCCAAACAGAGAAGGCGGGGGATGAGAGAGAGAGAGAGAGAGAATCAATTTATTTTTCATCTATGTTTTGTTTTTCTGACACTTAGTTGTGTATATAGTGCTGGGGTTTGAACCTGGTTACTTGTGCATGCCAGGCAAGTTCTGTAACCACTGAGCCACTGTTCCAGCCCCCAGAACTTATCTTTATTGAGCACACATTTAATCCTCAAAATTATCCCCATTTTCATTTTGCAGATTGAGAAACTGAGCCATAGGAGGACAAATAATTTGTGGAATTTTACAGAGTAAGTGGCAGAGGAACTTCTATTACTTTGACCACTGTGATTCACTCCTTTCTTTCTTGCAACTTCTCGAACTTTCCCAATTGATTATTATAAACAGAGGAATGAAGAGAAAGGCCAGGTCTTGCCACTCAAAGCATGATCCCTACATCAACAGCAGACCTGACTTGGAGCTTGTTAGAACTGCAGAATCTTGGAAACTAAGTGTTGGAGAAACAAAGGCCAAATGAATAAATAAACAAAATGGATCCTCTTTCTCTCTTGCTTAAAAAAAAAAAAAACTGCAGAAACTCAACTGTACCCTAAATATACTGAATCAATGTCAGCATTTGAACAAGATCCTCAAGTAGGATCGATCTGTTTAATTTGAAGGACCCAAATGCAAAATGAAAATGCAAAGCTCCTCGTTTAAAATTCACAAGATTTCCAAGATGGTAGCAGCAGAGCATTAAAGTAAATGTGGTCACATGCGTGGAACTGGCCCTGCCTGCCAGTGCCGCAGAGGCATGAATGCACATGAAAGCGTGAGTACTATCCTAGAAGATTTCACATATAACCTTTCAGTGGGGGAATGTTTTCTCTTTACTTTTATTTTAAAAATACAAAATGTTACATTTACACTTTTTTTTTTTGAGTGAGGGAGACTGTGTGTGTGCGCGTGCGCGTATGAGAGAGAATAAAATTTTTATATTAATTTTTTCAAAGGTTTCTCAGACACTTAGTTGTGTATGTGGTACTAGGGTTTGAACCCTGGTCTTGTACATGCCAGGCAAGTGCTCCAACAGCTGAGCCACCGCTGCAGCCTGCATTTACACTCCTTAACCCATCAATTGGTTTTACTATAAAATAATGATTCTCCAGAAAAGCTTTGAAGGAAAAATGGTACTCTTTAATAATGCACCCACCATATTTACTCATAGCATGGCTAATCCATGGCATTCTACCTATCCAGGAAGTACATGCAGCCCAGCATGAAAAACCTGGACTTCACCCTCGTAGGTGCAGATTGCAGAGCTGTTAGAAGGTGATTTTGACAGACTCACCCTATACAAATTTCATGCCTCTTTCTTACCAGAAGCTGAGCAATGGTAAGTGGTATCAACTTGGACCAGTTATTTAAGCTCTCTGAACCTCAGTGTTCTCACCTATAAAATGGAAAGAGGGATAGCACCTATCAGGGAGGGATGTTGCGAAGTTTAACTGAATAATATATAGAATTAAATTCAGAGAACATTTCCTGGCATACCTTAAATGTTCAATAAATGTTAGCTTATTGTTGCATCCAGGAGACTAGGTTTTTGTTGCACAATAAGACAGAATGTCACAAGGAGAATTTCCCCAGCTCCCAGACACAGCCCCAGGGGATAGAATTTACTCTGAAGAGTTAGTCTGGTCTGGTCTTCATTCTGTAGACGTGAAAACCTGATTTTGTCAGCACGCTGAGAGTGAAGCTATAAACTAGGGTATGTGTTTACAATACTGGATGTCAGTGATATGTGTGCATGTGTGTGGAGGAGGGGGGAGAAGAAGCGAGAGGATGGAGACGGGAGAACAAGCAGAAGTTTGGACTGTGGTGAGGATGACCTTTATGATTTTTTTCAGGGAGAGAAGCTCTTTTCACAAAGAACTTGAAAGTCACTGAGAGGAGCACCAGAACCAGCAGTGTCAAGATGTTCTCAAGGGACTGTTCAGGTCTCAGCTTTGACACCAAGTCACCTTTGTGGGTTGCATTATCTCAAAGGGCCAGAGATGGGGAGCACTAAGGAGCACTGGAGCACTTAAGCCTTCAGGGGGCGCTCAAACCTTCGGTTCTAGGGACCAAGCAAGACCAGCCAGCCAGGGCTTGTCCTCAGGATATAAAGCACCCCCAGCAGCAGATTTTTGGCAAGAAGTAGGTGGCCATGTGGGTAGACTGTGTTTAGAAAATTAGATTTTTCTGCTAGTCTGGACATGTGAGAGATGAATTTGGCGACTTTGTTGAGGAATTTTTTTTTTACCTCTCAATTTCTGTAATTAGATATGGTAATAAAAATATATATATGGTTATAAAAGTTAAGCATGACTACTGTAAAGATTTCAAATATTAGACAAAGTATATATTTTTTCTTTTTCATCAAGAGAGAGAGGAGAGAATCAATTTTATTTAGTTTTTCAAGTGGCTTTCATTGCATACGTGGTGCTGGGGTACGAACCTGCATCCTCACACATCCAGGCAAAGAGCCATAAAGCCCAGAAAGTATGAATTTCAAAATGAAATTTCTCTGTGTCATTCACTGCCATGCCCTACTCGCCCAAGAAGAAAAACTACGTTCTTAAGAGTTGGGTGTGTTTGCTCTATGTTAACTAACCAGCTAGCTAAATAATTAAATATCTACACAAGAACACATGCAGATTTTTTTTAAAGAGAGAGGGACAGTGAGAGAGACGGAGGAAGAGAGAAACAACTTTATTTAGTTTTTCACATGGCCTCAGTTGCTCCAACACTCAGTTGAGTTCATGGTGCTGGGGTTTGAACCCGGGTCCTTGTGCTTGCCAGGCAAGCGCCGAAACCTCTGAGCCACAGCTCCAGCCCCATGCGTATTTTTTTTTTTTTAAAGAGAGAGAGAAAGAAAGAGCACCACTTTTTTCATATGGTTTTTGTTTTTCCTTTATTCAGTTGTGTATGAGGTGCCAGGGATTGAACCTGGGACCTTGTGCATGCCAGGCAAGTGCTCTACCACCATCCCCTCTCTCCAGCCCCTGCATATATTTTTTTCATTAATAGTAATGCTGACATTTAAATTCACACAGATAACCTGATCTGTAAAGCAAACTGGAAAGCTTGTGCCTTGGGGCTCAGAACATTCTCTTCCCATGAGCAAGAAGCACAAAAAGACACATTATTAGAAGTTCATGATCTGAGTGTGAAACCAAAACAAAGTGGGTGAGTGAATCTTCTGCCAAGTCCCTCAGCTAAGAGGGCAAGTATCTCAAGGATCATATTTTGGACAATGTTGATCTTTTGTATGTCCTTTTGAGGTTTTCTTAATACACAAATTATAACTGGGTTATATTATTTCTTTTTGTTTCTTACATTTGGGTGAATAGCTTTCTTTAACCTACATAGGAGTTCTTTGAAAAGATGCTTCCTGACCTATTTTACTGATTAAAGCAATCCTACAATTTTTTTATTTTTTTATTTTATTTTATTTTTTGGTACCAGGGATTGAACCCAGGGCACTTAACATTCCCCAGCCCTTTCTAGATTTTATTTTGAGAGAGAGTCTCACTAAGTTGCTTAGTACCTCACTAAGTTGCTGAGGCTGGCTTTGAACTTGTGGTCCTCCTGCCTCAGTCTCCTGAGTCACTGGGATTACAGGCGTGTGACATCACACCAGCTTTACTCACGTCTTGAAAAGAACGTGGTGAAAGGGAAACTTTGAGTACCAGTTACTTAAAACAAATTACCAGGTGAAAAGCCTACTCATATCAATAAATTTAAAAGTAAATGCTGCCATTAGCTATGACTATAAGTATATAAAGTGTTTCTTTAATCAGTTTTCTGGTATCCTTAACATATATAAAGCTAGAAACATGAGTTGTGATTACTCAGGCACATAATACACAGATGACAGATGGTTCCTCTGGACCAAAGTATTCTTCATCTCATCCACTAGAGGGTACCTGAGAGTTATCTAATGAAAGCACTTGGGAAACCAAATTTAAGAATCTGAGCTAGAAACCACAGAACTAAAGTGGTACACACACACACACACACACACACTCCTGGAACATTATTAACAAATTCAGCTTGCTAACAGATGGCCATATCCCCCCCCCACCACCAAATTGATTCTGATTCTTCCCATTTGACTGATACTCACTTTGGAACAATTTTTGTATCATATGTAGAGAGAAAAAATGTGAGTGTTTTTCTCATGAAAATTGTGATATTTAAGTTTACCAGAAAAGACTGGTAATTTTGTTATCATAATCCCAGAATTATTTGTCTATTTTTTGGTATATTACTTGGTTGGATTCACCCTGAACAGTCTGATGAAAGATACAGAATGCTGGTTTTCTTTCATTACGTTCGTCTTCTACTTCTCACTCCCATTTCATGTTCCAGTAAAGACAAATGAATATATTAGGCATTAAACCTGAAAATTGGAACTAGCCCAAATGGCCAGTGGTAGGAGAAGCGAACAGTAGTGTGTTATGACAAAGGGTACTTACATTAATCTATTAATTATGGTGTGTATAAATTATAACACTAATGGATTAGCATTATGAATGTTTTTACCAAAACAATCTAAGTGTCAGTTCCTCTACTGTGTGGATGGTGAACAAGAAAAAAGTCCAATCCTTAAGGAGCATAAGATTTGGTGTGCAATGGGTGAGACCCATAAGTGAATAGTTAGAGGGTAAGGATTATGGGCATGGGCTTTGAGTCAGAAGTTCGGGCTCTCCTGTGCATTTGTGTATGACCTTGAGCAAATTATTTCAACTGCCTCTGAGCCTTGGTTTTTCATCTGGTAAATGGGGATAATTACTTATCTTAATTTTATTGTGAAAATTAAGTGAGATGATGAACATGAAGTACTGACGTTTAGTACTGAGTATGGAGATTGGTACATGAGAGTGGTGGTTTGCATTCAGGTTGCTTTCTTTGTGTAGCAGGGAACAGGCTTTAGCTTACTGTTTGAGACCGTGTGACAGACTGGCTCAGTCAGCCACCACCAAGATGAGATGGAAGCACCATTCCAAGGCCAATTTCTCTGATCAGACAAGATTTAGCCATATCCCAACCATCCAGTTTTCTGGATAGCCTGGTGGGTTTTTGGCTGCCTGGCAAGGGGAAAAATCACAGAGAAGGACTCCTACCTCCCTAAGAGTGACCTGAGTTTTCTTTTTTTTTTTTTTTGTTTTAGCTGCTTCCAAGCACAGGAGTCCAAGTGGACTTCTTTGGGGGAAGCCTTCTTATAGTTTAGAAGGCCAGAGTACACGGCTGCTCCCACATGGGCCAGCTGACCCCAGACAGAACTCCCTTAATGGAGAAATAGCTCAGGATGGTAGAGGAAGTGTCTCTCAAGCAAAACTGTGAGTGATGCTGAAATCCAGGGACATCGAGGAGCCAGGAGGTGAGTGGGTGTTGGGCACTGTGCAAAAGACAAACGCCACGACACTTCTTCTCCTCTTAAGTTTCCTCTTTCATGCTTCGCATGCTCTGAGCAGAAAAGAGCACGTGCCTGAGAGCTGCTCCCTCTTTCTTTATGTATCCCTTTAAACTACCTTCCGGTTGGTGATAGCTGACAACACCAACATAGCAGTCCCTCATTGGCTGGGACAAGCCGGTCTGCCGCTTCACCATTGGTTCCTTGGCTATCTCCCCTCCCTATAAAATCCATGTGCCTTGGAAATAAATGGATTTCGAGCTGCCATCCGCTATGTGTGATTGACTCATTTCCCTGGCGGAGATGGGGGTCTCCACTGAGGGGGACCCAGACTTCAGCTGCGGCACTCCCCCTCCTGTCCGGCCCCCTGGGGACAATCCGGCTGGTCCGGATTGCCCCGCCTGCCCTCAGGGACGCCTGAGGCAGCGACAAGTGGGAGCTGAGATCAGAAACCAGACAGTGAGATCCAAACAGGTTCTAGGTCGAGGTAGGCAGAAACTGCTGAAATTGAAGGTGCACTCCAAGACTACAAACTAGACAGATGAGGGCACAGGACAGGGAAGGGAACAAGGCTTGGGGCCGCCAAGGCAGGATTGCTGCTACACATCCCATTCTTGCTTGGTGTAAATTAGAAGAAACAGTTTTTAAAAAGTTGGTGGAGCTAGATGAATGGATCCAAAAACTATGATACCTATCTGCCTATCTCATGGAGTTCTACTCAGCAATTAGCAATAATATTGCTGCCTTTGAAGGTAAATGGATGGCAATGGAAGAAATCATGCTGAGCAAAGTTAGCCAAACCAAGAGAGTCAAGGGTCGAATGTTTTCACTCATTTGTGGAGGCTGGAACTAAACCCAGGCTTGGGTGAAAGGTCATCAAACTCATGTATTAGACCCAGCAAAGGCGTAGCGACACATAATCTAGGGGAACCATAGATGTGTAGGAGGGGGAGGGGGAAGGAGTAGGTAGGGGAGGTGAGAGGGAGAATAGGGAGGGATATAGGGAGACAATCAACAATGCAGCATACTCTACTCCCTGAGTATCCAAACAATACTTATGCAATCATTTAATTCTGGAAAATTCACAGCCTAAGCATTTATATCACTTGTAGGGTTGAAATATAGAAGAATAAAGAGACTGGAGTGTGGGTGATATGGGGGTAATCTTGGTTTAAGAACATATGCATATCATATTTTTACTTTATATGCATTTATGATTGTACAATAACTCAACTCCTTAAAAAAATAAAAAAAAGAAGTTGGTGGAGGAGAAGTAGGATGGTTTCAGTTAGATGGATTGGGCTGGTTACTTAAAGATCTAAGCTAAAAATAAAAAAAAGAGAGAGAGCAGAATTGTAGTAGCTACAACTAATTGAGTGCCTACTGTGAATTAGAGATTTTATAAATAAAGCAAAACAACCATTTTGAACATAGAAGTCTTTTTCTTCCTGCTATGCACTTAAAAAAGGGTTTTGATTCTGGGATTGATCCATGTGGATCTTTGGATGTGATATAGTTGCAAAAATACCTCTTTATTTACTTCCTTGCAAGCTAGGCATTAGTGTTACCATGCTTTGCAGTAGATGAAATTAAAGTTAGAGGGTGCTATGGCTTATTTTGGAATGTCCCCCAAAGGCCAAGTGTTAAAGACTTGGTGCCCAGCTTGGTGCTATTGGGAGTGACAGAACTTTAAGGGGTGTGGTCTACTGGGAGTTCTTTTGGTCACTGGGGGCGTGGCCTTGTAGGGATACTGGGCCTGTAATCCTTCCCTTCTCTCTTTCATTTTCCAGCAGTTTGATGAGTGCTTTTCTGTACTCTGCATTCCCTTGCCACAGTGTGCTGCCTTACCACAGGCCCAAAAGCAACAGGACCAACAAACCATAGGCTGAAACATTCAAAACTATGAGCCAAAATAAACCTGTTTTCCTTACAAGTATCTCAGGCGTTTGTTACAGTAATGGAAAGCTAACTGACACAGAGAGGCTATACATGTGGTCTATTCGAGTCATGAGGCTAGAATTTGAATCCAGGGCCATCTAACTCCAAAATTCACTCTGGAGCCACTCTACCTGAATCATGAAGGTATAGTGCTGTGAACAAGGGTGCAGACCATGGTTGCAGGGGGCTTGGATTTGAATCTGCTCCACCATTTACAAACTTTGTCATCTTGGACTGGTTACTTTACAGCTAGCAGCCTGGTTTTGTAAGTCAGGGGTAATAATAGCCTCTTCCTCAAAGGCTGTTCTGAGGATTATGTGATAATTTATGTGTGACAATGTGGCATGGACCTGGCAAATGGAAGGAGCCCAATAAATGTTAGTTGTTGTTATAATCTACCACGCCGGCCTCTGCGAGGGGTACTCTGGTATCTGTCTGAACCCATCTCACTGCTAGCACCAAAAACATATATCCTGTCTTGGAAATGTCTCACATAATGGATTGTGTCTGTTTAAGTCAGGCCGCACTGTGCTGCAAGTACCAGGCATCTACGAAACGCTGTGGACGATGCTATTACCCAACTGCATGAGTGGGTTTGATAGTTTTTCTGAAGGGCTGGTATTTCAGTGGTGCAACTGTAACTGCTTTGTGGCAATAGAAAAGATTTATTTTGGGGACCCCAATCAACCCTCATCCCCATTTCTCAAACTCCAGCTACATCACAAGATGTCAAAGTGGCGCAGTATTAGCATTTGGTCAAAGGTGCTGGTGGCATTTTGCGGATGTAATGAACACACGTTGTCTAAGATGGCCCTGTGATGCCTTCTGCCCTGTGCCCTACTCACTCTTTAAGACCCAGGTATAGGGGAAGTCGGCTGGAAGCTCACCTCGAAGGCAGAAGAAGGACAAAATACTTGCTTGTTGGACTTTGTAGGAATCTGGGGCGTACAGTTGGAGTAAAAGGTGCCACCTACTGAAGGAAAGGGCCTAGTAACCACCTCTCCTCGGATCCAAGGAGGGCAAAGAAAAAGATCTCATAATTAAAAAAACATTAAACATAATGAGGTGATTTCCAGGTGTGCATGACTGACCTGCTCCTAAAGGGGAAACAGAAACGGGGTTCAAGGGCAGGGGAAAAGGAGGGATTTCCTATTAGAAGGCCACTGCTGTCAGTGAGGGAAACAGTAAATTAATCATTGAAAAACTGGGTTGATGGACCTGTAGGCCGAAGAACCATGTGCTTACTTAGTGGGGGTCTCTTCAACCAGTGTGTCCTCACTTACCTTGAAGAAATGGAGTCAGCCTAAGATGTTTTTCATATTATAACAGCCACTTCTCGTGTCTTGAAGCTCAGTATCCCAGTTCTCTAAATCTTGAGGATATGAGCTGTGGGGACGTGAGGTTCAAACAATAATCCAGCCATGAACCTACACTGGGCCTTACACAAGTTACCTGACCTTGATTTTCTCATCTGTGGACTGGAATTAAGGAAGGAGTCTACTTGCATAAGGTATGCATAATGGAAAATAAAAAGAGCACTTTAAACCAAAACTGACAATAACCACTTTGGCCTTTTTTTTTTTTTTAAGAAAGAGGGGACAGTGAGAGAGAGAGAGAAAGTGAGAAGCAATTTTTTTTTTTTTTTTAGTTCATGTGATTTTCATTCCTCAGACGCTCTGTTGTATACGTGGTGCTGGGGTTCAAACTAGTGTACTTACGTATGCCAGGCAAGTGCTGGCCACCGCCCCAGCCTGCCACTTCTGCCTTTTAAGGGAGGTAGGCATGCCTGATATCAGTCAGGAAATGCAGTTTTCCTTTGTGCCCTTCCCTGAAGAGTGATAGAAAGCAAGGGGTGGGAGGAACCAGCACATGCCCTGGGTACAGGGCTGCTACTAAACAGCACATTGATGGTGTTCGGCTGTACCAAGTGGGGCCTGGAGCTGGTGATGGATAGAGCGGCTGGAGAAGGCTGAATTGCTCGGCCCAATAAAATAGGAGAAAGAAATAGTTCTGGGGGGATTTTGGTGACCAGTAAGGGAGGGATAAGAGAGAGGTGGCCCAAGCAATACTACAGCAGGCAGATCTTCAGGAGCTAGGAGAGACCAGCCATTACCTGTTTATATGTCAAAACAGAATGATTCTTGGCATGAGTGAGCATTTCATAAATGGCAGCAAGTAGTTGATTCCCCCCTCTGGTCTCTCTCCTGGAGGAAAAAAATATTGTCTCTGTGTAGTAGTATATGTGTGCCAGCTTCTGTGTTTATGGGTGTTGGGGGTTGCGGATAAATGGCAAAGAGGAGTGTGATGGGGGCTGGATTGGTGTGGCTCAGTGGTTACGGCGCTTGCCTGGCATGCGCAAGTACATGGGTTCAAACCCCAGCACCCACGTACACAACTAAGTGTCAGAGCAACAAAAGCCATGCGAAAAACTCAATAAAAATTGATTCTCTTTCTCTCCCTCTCTCTTTCACTGTCCTTCTCTCTTAAAAAAAAAAAAAGAGGAGTGCAATGGGTACAAGTTCTAGAGGGTTTATTTCTTCCCCATCTTTTGTTTTAAGAAAGGAAGGGGGTAATCAATTTTTGTTTATTTTTTCATCTGGTTCGTTCTGGTTTCTGTGACACCCAGGTGCTTACATAACCACTGGAGTTTGAACTTGGGTCCTCAAGCATTGCCAGGCAAGTGCTCAACCACTAAGCCACTGCTCCAGCCCTTTTCCCATCTTTTAATTTTATTATTATTAATATTATTTTAGAGAGAGAGGGACACAGTGAGAGAAAATCAATTTTATTTAGTTTTTCATTTGGCTTTCATTGCTCCGACACATTGTAGTGTATGTGGTGCTGGAGTTCAAACCCACATCCTCGCACATGCCAGGCAAGTGCCCTAAAGGCTGAGCCACACGGCTCCAGCCCCCACTCTCATCTTTTAATTAGGACAAAAATGCTACCATACCTTATTGGATTCATGTGGAGTTGAGATAGTCTAGGTAATTCTTGGGGCAGACACATAGTTATCCTTCACTAAATGTTGGTTCCTAGAGTGTTTCTATAGTAGTAATCACACGATGATAGTATACCCTCCTAGAACACATGCTTTGTGGTTTTACTATAGATGCTACATGTACATTCACTGAAGAAAACTTGAAAAAACACAGAAGAACAACAACCACTCCAACACAATGATCACCACCATTAACATTTTGGCTTATGTCTTTATTTTTTCTTTCCAAGTGCTCAGATGTCTTTGTTCTATCTTTTCAAAATGAGATACTGTTTATAATCTGCTCTTTAAAACTTTTAATCTTAGCATTAGACTGGAACCTTTCCCTGTGGATAGGTTGATTCTTAAAATAGACCTTCGGGTGGAAATAGCCACACTCTGGGCCAAATGATTCATTACTGTTCTTTTTTAAAAAAATGGATTAGTGTGTGTGGGGCGATGCCTATGCCTGCCCAAATCTGGGTGATGTTGCACATTACACTTCCTTCCTGGAAAATTAGCAAGACACATGTCAAAAGCATGTCAAAAGCTCCAAGGAGCCCTTCCATAAAGATTCTGCTTGAAGTGGATTAGATCAATGTTTTCCAAAACAATTTAACATTGGAGCCATTTATTCTGATAACCCCTTTTAATGTTGCAGGTCTCTTTGGGGGAAACACCACTGTAGGTTAATGCTTCCTTAAGAGTCGAGAGCCGGGCTTGTTCATTTTGTTTTTTCCACTGCTTTAAGGTTGGTTTTATAAAGATATTACGAAATAATGGGCTGGGACTGATGAATCCACTTTCTAAGCAACAGCCACACACGTGTGACTCAGGGGCCAAGGGCAGAGGCTTGGGCTGTGCTCTGAAGAGTCTCTCCAAGTAAAGCTAATTGGCCCCTTTGGGGATGAACCTGTGAACTTGGCCTCATTAGCTCCAGCACAAAACAGCTGAGTTAGTGTAGCTGGCGCCATGAAAATTGCTTTCTTACCCAGATTCTCATACTGTCCTCCAGGTGGCGATGCTGGCTTGTTGACCTTCTAAGAGCCTAAATCGTGGGTGGAAGAAAAGCCTGGAATTGAGGGGAAGCAGATGTGATGGGGCTCGGGCTGGGGTAGAGGTATTGAAAAAGGGAAGACGGTGAGTTTTGCAGTTGACGGAAGCTGAGGCACTGACCTCGTATACTGGGGATTTAGACTTGAAATAATCCCAGTGAACCAACAAGCCAAACATACCCATTGCTAACATTTATTGAGCAACAGTCATGACACTGGCAAATATGCCAGACCCTTTTATTCATTTATTTCTTTTTAATCCCCTGAACAGTCTATAAGGCAGTTCCTGCAGCTAAAAGTAGAAAACTTGAAACTGAACCCTGGTTCCTAGGCCTGAGAGTTTTGCCAGACTGAAATGAAAAGGCATTTATCAGAAATTAATAAATGAAAATGTTCTATCATCTATCTATGTATGTATCTACCTACCTGCCTATCTACCTATCTATCATCTATCTTTCACTTCATTAGTACAAGATGGGTCTGATATCAGTTTATGAAATTATTACCAGGGATTTTTTTTTTTTAACCTCCGGTTAAATAAATTCCAGTTGTCCCTTGGTATACATGCAGGATTGATTCCTGGACCCCCTGCAGATACCCAAATCCATGGATGCTCAATTCTCTTCTTTAAAATGGCATAGTATTTACCTGTAACCTGTCCATAGCCTCCTGTCCACTTTAAATTATCTCAAGATTACTTATAACCCCTAATAGAATACAAATGCTATTTAAATCATTGTTATACTGTATTTTGAAAATTTGTATTATTTTTATTATTGTTTCCAAATATTTTTGATCCATGGAAGATTGAATTCAAGGATGTGGCACCCATGGATGTGGAGGGTTGATTTATTATAGTCCTGGTCTGCATTTCTTTTCAGAATTCCTCTCATCTTTTTAGTTGTGGTGTCACTGGGCAATATGAATATGGCCAAATAGAACAACTTCAGAGGGTGCAGGTGAAGATCCAGTTGTAGAATTGAGTGGTTCACTTGATGGAACCATGTCCCTGTCACCTAGGACATGCTCCAATTGTTCCTTTTCCCCTCTGGAGCATGCATTTGTTGAGGGAACATTTATTCATTCATAGGGTTTAGCAAAGAACCTTAGTAAATCGCTGGCAAAATTTAAATGAACGAGGGAATGAACGAAGGAAAAGTGTCTTCTGCAGAAATGACATCAGAGCATGAACTGATGCAGGAACCAAGGGAGTGTAGTCTAGGCTAGAAGAAAGACCTGAGTAAGACATAAGGACCGTCTTCAAATATGCGGCAGACTGTCATGTGCACGAGATTCTAGAACATGACTGTGTGTCTTCAGGTAGAAGGCTCAAGGAGGCCAGTGTCTTGTAGAAAAAAGAATTTAATAACTGTTTAAAAATAAAACAGATTACTTTTTAGCACAGTGACCTTCCCATTGCTTAAATCAGTGGTGGAATGGCCATCCGGTGGGAAAGTCAGGGGAAGGGTTCCGTCACCTTGGGTGAGGTTGAACATCTGTCTTGCCACTGCTTTGTGTCATTCCCCAGAACAGTGTGGGCCACACAGAAGGTCCTTAAATATTCTTCGAACCAATGAATAACCATCTTCTACTAACTGAAGATTCATTCAGCAAGTATTTATTAACAGGCTCCTGGCTACAGACCGGAAGCTGAGGGAAAAGTTGCTTGGGTCCTCTGGTTCTTAGCAGCAATGCATGTAAGGTATTAAGCCAAAACTAGTGGCAAAAGTGATCCAGGCAGACTCCTCATGGCTCCCAGTTGGCCTTCCTTCTAGTATCACCCTCACTATCCTTTCTTTCTCTCTCCCTCCTTTTTTCCTGTTTAAAAATCTCTCCACATAGAGTATTCAGTAAAGAACAGGGATGTCAGAACCAGGCTGTCATTAATCACAGCACTGATGCTTATGAGGGTAATTATATTAACTTCTCCAAGCCACATTTATTCAGTCATCAATGGGGATAAATATATCTACCCCGTGGGGCTAGGATTACAATTCATGGTAGGTTTTCCCATTTGGACCCAAATTTGATTCTCTAGTTGAGGGAGGATAGTAAATGGCAGCACCCTCCACCCAGGCTGAAAACCCACAATTCCCCCTCCACCCTCCACTCCCTGGCCATGTGCGTCACTGTCATCTGCAACCTTGATGGCTGTAGTAGTTTTTTAGTTGCTCACTCTGCTTCTACTTCTTCCTTCAAGGATCCGTTTTCTATTTTCTCCATAGAGCACCAAGGTGATCTTTATTGTTGTTGTTGGTCGTTTATTGAACTATAATTAACATAAAATTCACCTATATAAAATATATAATTCATTGGTTTTTAGTATGCATTCATGATCAGACAGCCATCATCACTACCAATTTTATACCGTTTCAAGAATCCCCAAAAGAAAATCCATAGCAGCCATTCCCTATTCATCCCTCCCTGAGCTACTGACAACCACTTATCAACTTTTGGTCTTTATGGATTTGACTGTTCTGAACTTTTCATGTAACGGAATAAAACCACAGTTGGCTCTGTGTGTCTTAGCATGTTTTTTGTCTTGGCATGTTTTTCAAGGCTCATTTGTGTTGTGGCATGTGTCAGTGTTCCATTCCTTTTTGTGGTCATATAATATATTGTGTGGAAAGAGCACGTTTCGTCCATTTTATCAGCTGATAGACACTTGAGTTTTTCTATTTTTTGACTATTAAGAAAAATGCAGCTATAAACATTTGTGTACAAGTTTTTGTGGGGACATATGCTTTCAATTCTCTTGGGTGGAATTGCTGGGTTACATGATAACACTTTGTTTAATGTATTTGAGGGGACACCAAATTCTTTCTCAAAGTGGCTGTACCATTTTACTATTTCTCCACACCCTTATCAACACTAGTTACTGTCTTTCTTCCTTAATATAGACATCCTTGTGTGTATAAAGTGGTGTTGTATTGTGATTTTTATTTGCATTTCCCTAATAATTAATGACATAGAATATCTTCTCATGTGCTTTTTGGCCATTTGTATGTCTGATGCTCTTTGCCCATTTTTAAAATCAGCTTGTCTTTTTATCATTGAATGGTAAGAGTTCTTTATATTTTCTGCATACAGGTTCCTTATCAGATGTAATGTTTTCAGATATTATCTCCCTTTCTATGGGCTGTATTTTCACGGTCTGGGTGAGGTACAAAAATCTTTCATTTTGAGAGAACAATCGTTTATTTCTTCTTTTGTTGCTGAGATTTGATGTCATATTTGAATAACCATTTCCTAATCCAAGGTCATGAAGATCGACTCCTGTATTTTCTTAGGTCTACAATCCATTTTAAGTTAATTATTGCATATGGTATGAGGTAGAACCAAATGATTTTTTAAAAACACAAACCAGGGACTGGAGTGGTGTCTCAGTGGTTACAGCGCTTGCCTGGCATGCGCGAGTACATGGGTTTGAACCCCAGCACCATGTACACAACCAAGTGTCTGAGCAACGAAAGCCATGTGAAAAGCTAAATAAAATTGATTCTCTCTTTCTCTCTCTTTCACTGTCCCTCTCTTTAAAACAAAACAAAACAAAACAAAACAAAAAACCCCACAAACCAGTTTCTGGAACTCCCTGTTTAAAATTCCTTACTGTCTTCCACTGGTCTTGGAACAAAATCCAAGTTCCCCACAACAAGGCCTTCCTTCTTTCCCACTCTCCCACTCCCTTTACTCTGGCTGCTTTCTAGAAGTTCCTAACCATGGGTTTTGTCCCTTTCACCCATGG
>PVKS010026453.1:0-28633 GCA_004027875.1 Aplodontia rufa | reverse complement strand
TATATAAAAATGTTCTTCATAGGTATAAGAATTATGACACTGCACTTGGGGTGTTTTTTGGAAAAATATAGGACCCAGCAGAGAGGCAAGAGATCAGGGGACGGAAGGAGGGATGTAGAGGGGAGTGGGGATATGGGGATATTAACCAAATTATATTACTGTATTGTGTGCATCTAGGAATATGTGACAACAAATTCCATCATTATGTACAACTATAATGCACTAATAAAAAATTTTTAAAAAGTATATTCATTTGTGACTCTACTAGAAATTAAGCCAACAATGATACACAGTTCTTTAATGAGTTAGGCTTTTTGGAGAAAGATTACCAGTTATTTCCAGGAAATCTGTCATATTGAATATACTTCTCTGAATTCATCCAAACATTATTCATAATCTTTATACATAGATAGCTAGTCTACTTTTGTTTGTAAAATACCATTGGGAGGAACTGTTGAACTCAGAATGGAGATGTGCCATTCAAAAAGGTTTGGTGTTGTATTAGTCATCTTGGGCTGCCACAACAGAATACTGGATGGTTTGAACCACACAAATTCACTTCTCAGTGTTCCAGAGACAGGAAGCCTAAGACCAAGGTACAAGCAGGAGTGGTTCCTTGGCTTGTTGATGTCCATCTTCCCACAGTTTCCTCATGTCCTTTCCTCTGTGCACATGCATCTCTAATGCCTCTTTTTCTGTCCAAATTTCCTCTAACAAGGACAGCAGTCTGATTGCATAGACACCTACCCTAAAGGCCTCATTTAACTTAATGACTTTGTAAAGGCACCAGTATATTCACATTCTATAGTAATGAGGTTTAGGGTTCCAGCATACTAATTTTGAAGGAGATTCCATTCAGCCATAACAGTTGTCTTTGGGTATACTTATGACTACCAAAATAATAAGAAAAGAATATTTAGTTGAAGTTTTTGTTGTTAATGATGTATTTTCATTATTTATCACATCTTCCCATTGAATAATGAGTTGTCTTTCTGTGTTAATATTACAGGGCAATTAATTAGGTGTGTATTTAAATGTAAAAAGGCATGATGAATAATATAGTGAGTAGACAAAAAGATGGGAACACTGATTCTACTGGTGTGCCTATGATGTCATGTTTATATCTATGACCAATAGTCAAAATTAAGGCTGTTATTTGTCCCAATTAGAAAAATGACAAAAATGGATGTAATACTTAAGAACTGATGGAGGATTATAAATAAAATACATTAACAAAGTAATTAATTCCAAGTGTTTCCATAAGCAACTGAAACTGAATCAGGTTAATTTAAGTATAAAAGTAATGTCTTAGAAAGACACTACTGTTCACAGAGCTGAGTGACAACTAAAATCTCTACTGTAAAATGGCAAAAGTCAGAAGCTGTGAGAGCACCCTGCCAGAAGTTAGAATATTTGGAGATTTCTGCAAGATGTTCTGACCCCAGAGGATGAATCAGAGCAGTTGCTTTCAGTGTTGCTTGTTTTCTTGTTACCTTGTTTTGACATCCTTGATTGACACAAAAATCCAAACCGTTAACATCTGGTTGGTCAAGTTGACTCGTGAATTGGATTCTTTCAGCTGAGAGTAAACTGGGTCCCTTGACTAATATTCCCACCAAACTATTCCCTATTTTAGAAAATATTCCACCCAAACAAAATTGAAAAGTCTACATACATAATGTTAAAATAATGGTTAAATAAGCCATGGTCTGGGCAAATGGGATATTTTAGTGCCATTAAACAAAATGTTTCAAGGAACATTTAATTTTATTTATTTTTTTAAATCAATTTTTATTGAGTTTTTCACATGGCCCTCGTTGCTCTAACAATTAGTTGTGTGCGTGGGTGCTGGGGTTTGAACCCGTGTACTTCTGCACGCCGGGCAAGCTCTGTATCCACCAAGCCACCGCTCCAGCCCCAAAGAATATTTAATTTTAAACAAAATTGCTCAGGATATAATGGTACATTAAAATGTACTTTATAGATATACATATGTAGTAGTGACCTAATGACAATAACAACATGCTTTTGGTTAGAAAAAGATGAAAAATAAAAGTTATCTCTAGTTTATCAGGTTATGATTTATATTTTATATAACTTTTCTTTTTTATTTTATTTATTAATTTACTTGCAGTACTGGAGATTGAACCCAGGGGTGCTTTACCATTGAGCTACATATCCAGACCTTTAAAAAAGTATTATTATTATTATTATTATTTTTATTCTGGGAACTGAGTCCAGGGGCACTTTATTTACCACTGAGCTACATCCTCAGTCCTATTTATTTTTTTATTAAGAGACAGGGTCTTGCTAGGTTGCTGAGATTGGCCTGGAACTTGCAATCCTCCTGCCTTAGTCTCCCAAATTGAGATTACAAGTTTGTACTACCATACTCAACTCTTTTTTTTAATATTTTGAGACTGTCTCACTGAGACCCTGGTTTTCATCTTTAAAATAAAAATATCATGTTATTTTTTGTAACAAAAGTAATACGTTTATTTTATAGATATAGCAAAAGTATAAAATAGCATCACCAATATTAATAATTTATTTTATCTGTGCAAATGCTTTAGTATTCTTTTTTTTTTTTTTAAAGAGAGAGGGACAGTGAGAGAGGCAGAGAAAGAGAGAAACAACTTTATTTAGGTTTTCACATGGCCTTAGTTGCTCCAACACTTGGTTGTGTACGTGGTGCTGGGGTTTGAACCCGGGTCCTCCTGCTTGCCAGGCAAGCGCCGAAACCGCTGAGCCACCGCTCCACCCCCCTTTAGTATTCTTTTACAAAAAAAGTTCCAAAAACCCTGCTTTGCCTTTAAAATCAAACAGAAGTTTGTACACATCTTTTAAAATGGAATTCAGTCTATTTTAAATAAAAATATTCTAATCAAATTAGTAAATTATACAAAGTTATTGAGGAAATAATTGAATATTTGTATATGATATTTCCTGGAACATTAATTAAATTAGTTCACAAACCTTTAAAGAATATAGGGGGCTGGAGCAATATCACACTTGCCTGGCATGTATGAGGACCCAGGTTTGAACCCCAGCACCACATACCATACACAACTAAATGTCAGAACAACAAACATCAAATGAAAAACTAAATTGATTCTCTCTCTCTCCTCTTCTCTCTCTCTCTCTCTCTTTCCCAATCTCCCTCTATCTTAAAAAAGAAGAATATAATAGTTCGAAATTTTATAATAATAGAAAAGATTTGGGAAGGAGTCTAGTATAAAATTATATTTGAAATATAAACTAGTTGGTCTTCTGAAAATTGTTATTTTTTAAATTCATATATCCCTGTAGAATTCATAAAAATTTAAAGAAATTAATTTTGTATGTATGGAGCATCACCTATTTTCAAGGGATTAAATAAAATTTGACTTCACAGTGTAAGATTAAAACTAAAAAATAAATGGACAAGAAGCACCTTTCAATACTGAGACAGGAGGTACATATTTTTTTTAAGGAGAGAGGGAGAGAGAGAGAGAGAATAAATTTTATTCACTTTCCTGTTGCACCAACCGAGACTTTGAATTCTATCACATATATATTTTAATCTGAGAAATTCACTGGATTTGAAAATCCTAGAAAGAGTTACTTTAAGACTTGACAAATGCTAGTAGGCAGCACTTTTGATATTCCCCTGGAATGTGATACACCATTAAAAAAAAGTCCAGTGGTATTTTGGACTGTGTAAGTCAGTCTTTTGGTACAAAACCAAAGAGACAACAGATGGGTTTCAAGTCTAGAATGCCATAATTTCAGTGCCACCTGGGCCATAGCGTTTCAGGTTTCAGTTGATTTAACGAGTCTGGAAGATTGCATATCAATATCTAGGGATTTAGAGAGGTGTTTAGATCAGCCTATATGGATGATGGCAAAAAGTACCTTTTGAAGGACTTTTGCAGGAAGTTTGGGTGTAGATGAGAAGCTAGTAGAAATCAGTAAACAAAAAGAATTACAGAAGTGTGATCTTCCCCAGCAAACTCCACGCCGTGAAAAAGAATAGGATCTCAGCTGTTTCTTTTCTGGGATGAAACCTTGCACTACTGTCCCTTACTCTTTTTTCCCCTTAATTTTCAGGATGATGATGATGATGATGATGATGACTATTTTGTATACCTCTTCATTTCAAACACTCTCTCCTCTCAGTGGGATTTGTAAAAGTATTTTCACAATGACGTTATTAGTGTGCTCATAGTCCATAGAAATGCACTCAGATGGTAGTCCAAAAATAGAAAAATTCTTATAGTAATTTTAGCAATTCTTTTCAATCTGGAGCATTAAGACTTCATTGCATTCCCTTGAGAACTTTTAGGTGGTCTATTGGGTCAAAATTATTTTCATAATGAAACAAAACATTATTTACCTTTATCACCGTGCTGATATTTGCACTTATGGTGCAAAAACAATTAGAACTCTTGGTTTTAATCTTTATCAAAACAGTTGAATTTAACTAGTAGTAGTCATTATATTCTGCACTACAATTCACTTCCAGGAAAAGTAAACAAAGAAATGAAAATAAGTCAGTTTCCCCAAGAAATGTCTTTTATGAAGTGATAAAAAGTAATTACATTTCATCTAGAACCTCAACTACACATATTTTAAATATTCTGTGCTGAAATGTGATGTCTGAGAAACACTTGCCACATGCCAAAGTGCAAAGAGGATTGTCTCAAGAAAAAGCACCTGACAGCTGGAATTTTGAACAACAGTCGCTGTATCTCCATGGAACACGTACTTGAAAAATGACTGATAGACATATTGTGATTATTCAGACATAGAAATTAAGCAGACTTTTTTTGAAAATAAATAAAGTGAGGCTATCATTTCAAGAATAACTGCCTATATTTGTTGCCAAGGACAAAATTTGACCATTCATGAGAAAATTAAAGTTTTGGGAAACATATCTACCACCATGAGCTCAAAAGCTTCTCAAAACTTAAAAGATTTCTGATGTGATTAGTGGTGATTTTAACAAATGGATAATGAAATGTGTCAAAATTTTGAGGTTCTAAATAACTCAGTGAACTAATACGTTATAAATGAACAATGCATAATCATATGCATTGGTCATTCATGGACAACAAATGCTCTTAATGTGCAAGACAAGCCAAGGTATTTTATTGGAGCAGAGTACAGCAAGTTTGTTAATGCACTTTCTGATTCTGCTTGTCTAGTTTTGGTAGAGCACTAAAGAGAATATTTATTCACAATTATGTGAAAAGATTAATAATGTGTTTTCATGATATACATAAGTATATATAGCCAGATTTTATTCATATTCTTCATCCAAATGTAAATTTTAGTGGATTAAATGCAGAAAGAGATTTAAGAAGCTAGATATTAAGTCAGATATTAACAATTTGCAAATTTATAAAAGTATGCCATTCATGTCATTCAATGTTTTTCTGTAGAAATATGGCTTCCTTTTCTTTATTTGTTCAACATAGTCATACATATAGGAGGGAATCGTTGCCACATAATCATGTTCACATATATAATGACAGAGCAAACCAAGGCTAATGCCAGTTCATGATTTTCCCTCTTTGGGTTCCCACCCCCACTTTACTCCCGTGTTTTCCCTACTTTACCCCAGTGTTAGTTGGGCTTCTCATGAATGTCAAAAGTTCCCCACTGGGTTGATAACCCTCCTACTCCTTCTCTCCAGCTGCCTTGATGTCCCTTTTATTCCCACCCCTCTTCCTGCCCCCTCCCTTCATCCCCCAGCATCATAGGCAAGATTCCCCCTGTTCATGTAAAAATTCACCCATATTGAGGTTATTATTAGCTTAGCCTACTTTCAGTCTGTTTCTGATTGTATTCTAGCTTCCACACGTGAGAGAAAACATTCAGCCCTTGAGTCTCTGAGTTTGGGATATTTCACTTAGCATAATTTTCTCATCTCCATCCATTTGGTTGAAATGCCATGATATCGTTCTAATAGCAGAGTAGAATTCTGTTGTATATATGTACCACCGTGAGTGGAGTGGTTCTCACTTAAAATTTTTTTTGTTGATGTGGTATTTCCTTAAATTTATTACTTACATTTATTAGCTTTTATTTATGCTTTTATGATTTATATATTTTAATTTCTAATATGGTAAATAGAAATAAATTTAATCGACAGAAGTTAAAGCTTTTGGGGTACCTCAATACTATTAACAATAGAGAGGCAAAGGTGTTGCTCAGTGAGAGAATGTTTGTCTATAATACATGAGGCCCTGGGTTCAATCCCAGCACCATGAAAATAATAACAATGATAATAGCAATATAAAGGAGACGAGATAAAAAAATCTTGTAATTTGACAAGGATGAATATGACAATTCATCAGATTCTAGGGTACTTTGGTGTGCATTGCACTGTAGACATATATTAATTCCGATTATAAAATCCAGGTAGTTGAGTCCCTTGAGGTTATGCTGAATAGAGAAAACGTGTTTCATTACAGTAGTCAGTATGTTTTCTATAACTGTGATAGGAGCTGCACATATCATCAATTTGCTTCAGTAAGTTTTAGTAAAAGCGAGTAAAAAGTGTTACAAAGCAAGTCAACAAATTATGTGTGTTGTAATAACTTTTTGTTTGGATTTATCTTCTCTCACCTGAATGAATGTAAGAATTTCCTATTGATCTTGTCCAATTTTCTCCCATTCCCTGTCTCCAGCTGGAACTGACCTCCCTCCTCAGTCCCACTGGTGACATCCTGTCATATACATGCACTCTTTACTGTTTAAGCCATCATTATGTCCTGGGGTAGTTAAAAGCCCGATTCTTTTAGAAGGCTGGCTTTAGCAGCCGTGTCAGTTCATTTTTATCCCATGGTCTATCTACACCATCATTAGTCCTGCAAAAGTGAATGTCTATCTGTGAACATCTGAAGCTGCTTCTGTCTCTAAGCCTTTGCTACTGCTTCCTTCTCCTCTTGAAAACCACAACCTCTTCTTACCCCAAGTATGAATCCTTTCCCTTTGTGCTGTGCCTGTGCCCAGTATAGACTTCTGTCGCAGCACCATCTGCCCTGTATCGTGCTTGTTTCTCTGTTTTCCTGTTATACTTGTACCTTCTTTGCAAGGTAGTGCATTCTCTTTTCTGATGTAGTTAAATATCTCCATTGCCTACTTCACTTTTGAAGTTTTGAGTATGTAAATACTCGATAGAAATTAAATAAAAATGAAGGAAAACCATAATTATTAATTCTGTACTTCAAAGAGTATTTTCACAATACCATTCTTCTGAAAATATACATAAACAGGTGTAATAATTTTAATAATTATTTTATTGTTTACACAAATCCCAAACTCCTGTTATAGAACTCATGTATATGGTGATTAAACACTGCATTTCAAAGAAATTTTGGAATTTTTTTTCAAATTATTATCCGAAGTTTTTATGACTTGATTCACTGTTAAAGAAATGTAATTATTTCTCTTTTTATCATATTGAGGCATACTTTGCTCTTTCCTTGAGTCTAACTTTTTAAAAAATTTCTAAAGTATCATGTTTATAGTAATAAAATATCTTAAAATTATTGTAGTAAGCAAAATATTTGTAAAAACATAAATAAGAAAATAATATTCATGATCTCATGATCCATCATTTTAGATCATTTTCCCATATTAATCATAGGTATCACTTTCAGCATTTTAACATTTGATCTAAACCATTGTTCTTTTTTGGTGGGAATAACGGAATTCTTACAGTGCTTTCAATTTGGAACTATGTGTTATATTTTAAATATTTTTTATCCCATGAAAAATAATTCAAAAATACTATTTTAATAACTTTGTAATAGTCCATCACAGAGTTTTAAGTTTATTTAATCATTCTAATAGTCATGGAAGCTTTGTTTCTGGCTGGATTTTTACTTTTGAGATAATGTTAAATAACACATTAAAAATACCAAGCATTTTATATTCCTGTTAATAGTCATAATGTCATTCATTTTCTAAACAAAACCCCAGACTTAACCTTCCTTGATAAGGAAATAGAAGCCCAGCACATTCAACAAGAAAATACAGTCTGCTAGCACTTAAATCAAGTACAATGACTTAGGTGCATGGTTTGGTTTTCTATTCACCTTTGCTTTTCCTTCCTGGTCCTTGATGGGAATACAGATTGCATTTAGGGCTTGGCTCACTGCTTTTAGTGTCTCTTCTTGCTGTTTGTTCAAAATAAATTCTTTTGGACTACTTCATTAATATTCCCAAACTTTTTTCTACTTTTAGAAACAGAGACCAAACAAATAAAAAAACTTACATAACCATTATGTTATCTAACTGATTTCTGATTTTCTATCATTTTGCAACAACAATGGCAACTCTTTTCTTAGACTTATTGGTACAAACTTTTTTTAAACCTATGTTTTTTTTTTTATTTAATCTTATTTTATTTCTTTAAACGTGCCTGCCAGAAAAGTGAAACTGGTAAATTTGTGGCTTTATCCAATTTTATCTTTTATGTTTGTTTTGTCCTTTTCTTCCCTACTTTGTTTTTATTGGTGCATTATAGTTCCACATAGTGGTAGGCTTTATTGTTGCATATTCATAAATGCATACAATCTAACAATATAATTTGGGCAATATCATTTCTCATTATTTCCCCTTTCTCCTCCTCCTTCCCCCTGCTCTCTTTTCTCTATTCTGCTAATCTCCCTTTGGTTTTCATGAGATCAGCCCACTCACCTTTCTTTTCCTTTTTCTACTCTAGCATGATACAAAGGTTTTAAGCATATAAAATTGTCATTAAATCTGACTTTAAGGAGCATATTGAATAATATGAAATTTGAAAGATGGGTAGAGAATTATTAATAGTTTTTTTAACTCTTAGAAATTTATTTATAAATGTGTATCTCAATTTATTTATAAATGTGTATTTACACATTTATTTATAAATGTGTAAATTTACCTAATTTACCCGTCCTTTTTTCCCACATTTTAAAATTGAGAATTGGTAATAGTTTTAAAGTTCTCATTTATTTTTCAAATATGTTTAGTTTATAGGTTTGCTATCAAGTAAGGAATAAAACCATTAGTATCCTCTATGAGACCCCAAAATCACATTATATCCCCAAACCAGAGTAACAATGCAGTGTTTAAAACTATTTTAATTACCATTTTATCTTAAACTATAGTCATTTATATCCTCTAGTAAAAACACACAATGCCCTCCTTGGTGTCAATAATTTATGAAAATGACTTACAGAATTCAGGATTACACTATTCTAGTTTACTATAAAGGAGCAGAACAGCTTTATGACAGGAATAGCCAAGTGGTAGAAATGTATAGGAAAAGGTATGAGGAAGAGTAGTTCACTAAACCCCATTATCTAGGATTTTTTATGGAGGTTCCATTACCTAGCCATGATGGATTAAATCATTGGCCACTGGTGATTAACTCCGTTTCCAGCCCCTCTTCCTTTCCTGTGGGCACAGGGTAGAGTTAGAAGTTCCAAACTTCTAATCATGTCTTGATCTTTCTAGAAATTATAAGGATTAGAGAAGGTTCTGTCAAGATCTAGTTTTTAAGATTAAATATAACAAAAAGATGCTCCAATTAAAACTAATGCTTGGAAATTACAACGATTTGGGGAGCTATGGGTCAGAATCCATTATAAAGACCAAATATACAGTTCATATTGTTACCGAAAGCTCAGTCCTTGTCCCCAATGCCAAACCAATAATGAGGACCTGGTTTTGAGAAAAGGAGAGTTGAGTTGGTTCATTGCTTTGCTAGCAAAGGAGAACACAGAGGACGTCTGGTCCAGAGGCTTTGATTCTTCCCTTCACAGGGGAATAGAGGTTTTTAAAAGATGTGATTCAAAGGCTACATTCCACCCATTCTCATTCCAAGTTGTAATTCACTTGCTAATTTGGGAGATAATCATTTCTGAGATCTTCTGGGACCCTCTCCAAAGTCTGCATTACTTCATTCCTGTGGTTGGTAGTGCTCAAAGACAGATTACTCTGCCTAGGATGGGAAAGAAAGGTAATCTTGTTTCCTCTGAGTTTAGGGAGAGTGAGAAATTGGAAAGGAGAAAGCACAGAGGAAGAGAAAAAAAAAACAAATAGTCTTAAAAATAAGTCACAGGGGCAGAGAATCAAGGACTATATTCAAAGCACAAAGTGGCCCACGGTTACAATATTATATAGCATAATATCACACCAAGAATATAAAACATTTAAAGCTGTAATTCATTACCTCTTTGAGAAGTAATGAACATATTAATGCCATTTCCAAGCCTCATGTTACTGGTCAATATTCTTATGTATATGCATTAGTCTCAATGCAAATTCTGTAATGTGTCTTGTTGGTCAGAACTTAAAGAGTGAGCAAATAATTTTTCTTTATTGTAATGCCCAACATACTGTGAAGGGTAATTAATAGAGAAGTGAAGAAAAATAATCATTCCTGACTTTAGGTGAAAAGAAAATTATTAAAAGAAATGTGTATATCATTCAAATGCTACAGTCATTGTTATTGCTTCTACAAACTCAACTTCTTTAAATCTTTTAAAAGTGTAAGAATTTTAAAATGATCGAGGCATTTTGATTCAAAAATAAAAAGGAAGAGGATCAAATAATTATTATAGTTTATTAGATTATCTTTGTTAGTGTATTTACAGTTACGCAACCATCATTATAACCTCATTCCCATCAAGCTATAAAGAAACCTAATGCCCATTTGTAGTAACTCTCCATTCCCACTCCCAGCCCTAGGCAAAAAGAACTTCATTTTCCATCTGTACATTCACCTTTTCTAGATATTTCATAGGAAATAAACCCTGCAATAGGCCATATTTTGTGACTTGCTTCTTCTGCTTAGCGTATTTTTGAGAATCGTTCATATTGTAGCAGGAATATTTTATTTTTTTAAATTCCCCACAGTATTACATTATTTGGATCTAATCCTGTTTTGTTTATCCATTCACCAGTTAATTTTGACATATAAGTGGCGTCTATGTTTTTGCTATTATGAGTAATGTTTCTATGAGAATTTTCAAACAAGTCCATGTGGATATGTGCTTTCATTTACCTTGATTAGATGCATAAGAGTGATTACTGCATTATGTAATCAATCTATACTTAATACTGTGAGAGATTGACAAAGTGTTTTATAAAATGATAGTGTTATTTTATATTTCTACCAGCTAAATATGAGGGTTTCAGTTTCTCTGCATCAAGTGCAACACTTGTTATTATCTCTTTTTTATTACAGACCTTTTATTGTGTGTGGTGCAGTATTTCTTTGAGGTTGGGTTTGCATATCCTTCATGATTATTGAGGATGAGCATCTTTTCATGTGCTCATTGGTTATTCATGTATCTATTTTCGAGCAGTTATCTATCCAACCCCTCTGCTTATTTTTAAATTTTGGAATTTGCCTTTTTATTATTGATTTATAAGAGTTTTTCAAGTGTATATGTATATATGTTTATATTATAGATATATATGTATATATTATAGATATTTTCTCTTGTCAGTTATATGATTTGCAAGTTTTTTCTCCCATTCCCTGTTACCAACAATAACCATCAGGGTACACATTTCTTAATTTTGGAATCTTTGAAAAGTGAGAGAATGCCCATTGGGTAGAAGGGAGGTACATAAAGCAAATATATAAAAAATATTAAATTAAGAGCTTCACATTATTTCTCTATAGCAAAAATCCTAGAGTAGGGCATAATATATAAGCTATTCCACTTAGGACTTAACTGAGTCATTTGAAATGCATCACAAATAAGCTGAAAAATTATCTCATTTCCTTTTAGAAGTGCTCTCCCACAGATAAAGTATTTGCTGTTATTTTTATTCCCTAAGGAAGTATTTTCTCAAGACCATGATGTTAATTGTTTCCTTTTTCATAAGCATTCCTGTCCTTTCTTCCAAATACCAACCTGGCAAGACAAAGTGGCCATTTCACTTAAAGGATGAAGAAACTCTTAGGGCCTATTGGCCAATTAAGGGCTAATGGCCAAGGAATATTAATTGAAGATCCCATGCATAAGATGCACTTGAAGGTGAATTTACTATTTTTTTCTTAAAGAGAGAAGGACAGTGACAGAGAGACAGAGAGAGAGAAAGAGAATCAATTAGTATTGAGTTTTTCACATGGCTTTCGTTGCTATTGCTCTGATACCTAGTTGTGTACGTGGGTGCTGAGGTTTGAACCCGTGTACTTGTGCATTCTGGGCAAATGCTGTAACTGCTGAGCTACTGCTCCAGCCCCTTCATTTACTTTTAAGAGGGATATTTTGAGAGAGACTGATATATAAATATTGAGATGATACAGTTTCTAAATGGAACTTTAGAGATGATCTTATCCAGCCTTTCACTTTATGAAACTATTCTGTCCTATCATGTTTAAACTCCATTTTTTAGATAAAGAAAAAGATTGAGGAGAAATAATGTACCTATGTTCACAAAATTAGGATCTGAGTTTTAAACCATTTTTTCTTCTACATAAACCTCAAATTCCTTCTTCCTCACACCCCCCTTCCTTGCTGGGATAGTCCTTGCTGTATTCAAAAGGATGTCTTTCCCTTCCTGCTAAACATTCCCTCTCCCTCTAGCTACAGGAACATCCCACACTTCCACTCAAAGACAAGCTGCTTAAAAGAGATTCAGTGTCTCCTTTCTCCTTGCCTGACTGCTTTCTAAGCTCCCATAACTTTTTTTATATTCTAGCACGATGTGTCCAGTAAGGGGCTAGGACAGGCGTGTTGGCGTTTCGTGGACTCTTCCATTCTTGCCTCACTGGGTTTGGCTGTAACACTGGGCACTGTCCATCATCATCTCATTCTCACTCCCTTCCTCGATTTCCTCTTCTAGAAAGTGGGAATTGCTTCTTTTATTTTCTGTAAAGGTAAACAATTGAATTTGAAAAATGAAAAAATTCATTTTGACTAAAGTTTTAGTGACATTGGTTTGGCAAATCTGGTCACGTTGCTTTTTGGTTGTTTACTACCCACAAATACCACCAATAAAATTAACTGACAAACTAAACTGAGCTTTATTTCAAATCACTCATGCATTCTTTCATTCAGCAGACATTAATGAGCCTACTGCCAGGCCCCATGCCATGAGTGGAGATGTATTCCCAGCAAATATGGTATGATGGGAAGAACCGAGGGCTGGAAGTAGGCAAAGCAGCATTCATAGGCCAGCTCCAGATGCACCTTGTGCAGCTTTGACAAAAGTCCTTATTTATTTTTGTTTCATCTGTAGAATAGTGATAATTATATACATTTGCAAATGAAATGTACAGTCTAACGACATGGGTGCCAAATATCTAACGCTATGCTTGGCACTAAGTAGATCCTTGTAAACACTATTAGCATTTTGTTTTGCTATTTTTTCTAAGTGACCCAAAATATCATATTAATTTACATGCCTCACATGTCCTCAGCCCCTTTCCTTTATCTTCCTAGTCTATTACCATTCATTTTATAAAGACCATTTCTGCTCTCAACTACTTAGGAAGCTTCTTGGCAACATTTCTACCTCCTCCCTATCCTGAAAGAATTGTTCTATCTTCTCTTGCACTTCCATGTCTCATAGATAATTTGCTCTTTCACTTATATAGTAATACAGTCCAATGGTATGCAAGTGTGTCTCTCCTAATATTTGCCAAGATCCTTCAGAACAGATTCTGTGTCCTGTCTGTGTGTGTATCCCAAACCCAAAATCAGGCTTGGAACTGTAGGCAGCTCAAGAATTACTTATTCTTGAACATAAGGATTGAACCATCCTTATGTTCCAAAAGTCTTACATACAAAATAGACAGCAATGGATATCACACAACAAATTTTATGGGTTGAATGCTATTTTCTCTATATCTATGTAATATCTATACAACAATGAGATATGTTTATAATTACTGTGTTACCTAAGTAAGTCTGCATGTACTTATTTCAGTGGCTCTGGACACTTACAAATGTCTTTCATTATGAATGATAAATGTTTATATAATTCCTCTTGAATTATTTATTACATTTACTGTTCAAACTTCATTTTTAAATCACCAAATGTATAACTAAGTATAATGCAATGCTAAAGTCTTCATGTAAGTTTATTTATTTTTAAAAATGCATTCATTCAGATCAATATAATAAGATCATTTACCATGTTATACTTTTAAAAACTCAAATATTTTTATGTAATTATTTTAAAATTCAGGAAGTATTTTCTTAGCTTTGGTTGTGTGCCAAATTAATAAATATCCAGCAAGATTGATGTTTAAGCAGATAGTTATTATCATTTAGGGCATTAATATATTTTTTGTGTGGAATATGTTAATATGAAACTTTCAGAATGTCAGTAGTCTGAAATTCAAAAATGGAAAAGATGTTTGGTTGCAAATAGTTTTAATATCCAAATATATAAATAAATTTACTGCTTTTTATAAGGAAATAAAATTTATCTTTCATGTAATTTTAATGAATAAAAAGCTTTATATATCCTACATTCATATTGCTGACCCAAAGTTTGTAATTCTATACTTTAATATTATCCTCTGTGTGTGTATAGATATATATATGTGTGTGTGTGTGTGTGTGTGTATAAATATATGGAATTGTTTTAAATTCAATTAAGAAAACAATCTAAAATGCAAATTATATGTGGATAATTCTACAATGCACTTTATTGATCTAGATATAATTTTCTAATTCTATAGGAATCTAGAGTATGACCTCAGATCAAGAACAGACTATAAGTGGGTCTCAAGCAGTTGCTCAGTGGTAGAGGTCTTGCCTAGAATGTGCAAGGAAGGACTCAGATTCAATCCCCACCATCACATATATAACTAAGTGTTAAAGAAAGATAATAGAAATAAATAAAAAAATTGATTCTGAAAAAAAAAGTGAAGGGAATGGAATACAAGGGCTTTTGAGCACTGCAATATGTTTTAATATTCCTTAGTTCTAATTGAAGTTTAAGCACGCTAACATATAAAAATATTCAAATAGATTCCTATTTAAATGAGCTCTCTGAAGAAGTCTTTTATCTAATTTGTAAACCCTGTCATTTAGAGAGGGAAAATTAATAGGGGCTAAACAATGAACTAGGGATGGAGATTTTTAATATTAGGCATTTTCTCATAGGCAAGAAGCAGAAAAAAAGAATTTAAAAATAGGGGCAAAATGTAGTTACTATTCATTTGTAAAGTGTCAAATAAGAAGACAGAAAAAGAAAAATTGCATAATATTTTTAGATTTCCATTATTAATGGTGAATACATGGAGTGATAATTCTTATGGTAATAGTTATGAAAAGGAAAATTTGAAAATCTGTATTTGAGAAAAGTGATTAAACAGCTCTAAGACTTACATCTTAGCATCTTGAAAGCTCTATGAAAGTAAAACAACAAAAATAACACATGTTAAAATTGACAGTCATCTGTAATAACATGGAATAAAAACCACTATAATCTTGTGAATGGACAGAGTGTAAGACCCATGTAATTTCCTTCAAAGACAAAATTAGCAGTCATGTTGATCAAGACAAAAATAATATACATCACTTATCCATGCTTCAGGAAGGGTTTACATATCTATATACATGCATGTCCTCATAAAAAGAAATGACCTCTTATCACTGATTCACAGCTTTTATATCATAATTGTCAAAGAAGCTGAAAACTCAGTGTCATTTGATGGTAACAATACACACTGTCAACAGGCTTCTCTGAAGTCAACTCTTTGAAGGAATTTACATTTATTAAATACCACCACATATAATAATTTTAAAACAGGTTATGGTGTAACAGTGAATTATTATGCAGCACAAACTCAAACCTGGAGTTTACAGATTCTTAGAACCTTTAAAATAAATCTGAGCCTGATTTTTAGCAAATATCAGTCCATATCATATGACTGTTAGGGGTGAGTACAAGTGGTTCAAGATGATTAACAATGACTGCATGATATCCTGAAGAAATCTGTTAATTACAACCTGTTCAAATTAATCCAAAGACTCTTACTATTTAATAACTTCATTGAACTGGATGTTGAAATGGATAATAAGTGTTTGTAGTAAATGATAGGAATACCTCCGAGGAAATGTAGGAATAGGAGATAAAATAATCTGAAAACTATAAGAGTTCGTCCATCAAAACAGAGGAGTTCTATAAATAAAAAAGCTTTTATAAAAGTAATTATTCACAAGTTTGATAAAATCACTAACACCTTATGTTTAATACGAGGTCAATAAATAGTTGTTTCTGATTACTAACAGAAAGAATAAGAGAATAATAGACTATTTCTATCTGCAAAGAACAATTTTACTATTTTAATTTTTCCTTTTTTTAAATACCTAATTTGTGCAGAGACACAGACTAAATAAATAAAAGTGTTATGTCACTGAAAAACTTGACATGTAGTTTGAACTAAGGGAAATATATACAACGTTAGGCATCATCTGTTATTCTATTCTGATAGGGGTTTACTCTAAACAGTTCAGTGGGTTTACATAAATTTTATTATAAAAGGGTGGCTTTAAAAAATTGAAAGTTTTCCAGCTTGGTGAGGAGAAAACTAAAGGGAAACATGATAACTACATATGTGTGCAGGCCTGTCTGAAGGAGAGTATGCAAATGATTTTAATCTTGGAGGAAAGAAAATCACTTGAAATGGGCTTTAACTCTAACAAGGCAAAGCTTTATTTTTAATATTTTTCCTACTTCCCAAAATAATTTGATCTGACATTTTGTTATTGAATTTAGTTCTACTATTTGCTGCAACTGAATTATTAGAAGGTGAAATTTCTAGCAATATGCCAGCTGAATAGAACATTCTGATATTTTTACCATAACCAATTTATTTTCTGCATTTGGACCTACTTTGAAACATTTAAAGTGCTAGATATTTTTATACCAAGATTCTTTGAATTTTGAAGTGTAACATTCAGAATGTTATTCCTTATTTCTGCCAGAAGATTATATAATAACATCTAAAACTGTGACTTTCTGTAGAAAATAAATTTGACTCAATTTATAATTCTGAGCACAACTTACTGTCAACCATGCCAAAACTTGTTCTGCCTGACAGATATTCCTTGGAATCGAAATTGATAATTTAAAAGGACACTTTCAACCACTCAGCTTACTAAAGTGATCTCGTTTGTGGGCAACCCATTCTGAAAGATCAGTCAGTATATAGTTACCCTGAAAATCAGTCACTTTCACGAGTCTTCTATTTTTTAAAATGCTTTAGGTACAGTAATGTTGGCTGACTTTTTTCTCATTGAATTTTTATTATATATTTTGAGACCAAGGGCTCTAGTAGTTCAACTAAGTATTGGTCCAAGTTCTTAAAATTGAGTTAAAGGCTTTTTTGAAGAAGATTTGACCTGTAAGGTTTTTCTTTTAATTTTTAGTCTACTTTTATGAAAAAAATAATAGATGACACTTTCTCAGTGATCAGATATGTCAAGATCATAAATGTTTCTGGTGTAATATTAGTGCTATTGCGTGAATTTTCCACTTTTAAAACTGTGAAACATTAAACATTTAAATCCCAATCTCATGGTCACTATCTGACTTTGGGAAATCATCCCATTATCTGGGATGTTTAACTCGGCTCTTTAATGTACACAATTAAAATAGAAATTTAGAAACCTATTATATGCAAAGTATTTGTCCATTTTTTTTCAACTTATAAAACATCCCAGCTAGTATGAGTAAAATGGGTTATTTCTGCAGGAATACAATTGGAGCTCTCATTGGTTTAATCTCATAGGTTAAGCCATAGAGAGATTGCACTGGAACTGAGAAATCAGCAAACAAATCAAGATAACCCACTCTCTGTCTTGGTGATCGTGTGGTTACTCTTTGTTTCTGTTTCTCTCTTTTGCTGCTTTGGTTGGTGTCCTCTGCTTTCCCATGAACAAACTTGGCTTCCTGAGACTCAACTTTAGATCAGTCAGAGATGACATTCTCTAATCATTCTGTCTTACTTACTTTACCCCAATTTAGAGCCCCTTTGTCTCAGTGAAGCTAACAGTTGGTATCCCATGGTCAGTGTTCTCATATAAGCTACCAGGCTACAGCCATGGGAAAGGGATGGGAGAGTCATGTGGTATAAATATGGATGATATATTCATATTCAAGTACAGGTTACACATGGGTACATTTTTTTTTAGAGAATCAATTTTTATTGAGGTTTTCCACATGGCTTTCATTGCTCTGACATTTAGTTCTGTACGTGGGTGCTGGGGTTCAAACCCGTGTACTTGTGCATGCTGGGCAAGCGCCATAACCACTGAGCCACCGAGCCACCACTCCAGCCCCACATGGATACATTTTTAAAAATGGGCCAGGGCTGTGTAGGCCTCTAAAGTGTTTCACTTTTTAAGTGATGAAGGGATTGAAGGTGAGAGAGGTCAATAAAATTTATAAGGACTAGAACCAAATTTTGATTCTGGATATTATGAGTTCAGTGATTTCAGAATGAAACTTTCACAGTACAGAGAATAGACTTTTAGGTCAGAAATGATTCCTTCTATTCTAAATTAATGGACTCATGAAATCATCTCTAATCCACAAACTAATAATTGCATGAATTGACTCACTAACTTACATCCCAAAATCTTGGTTTTGACGTTTGTAAAGGCTGCCTTTTCTCATCCATTGTTGTATATGTTTCTCAATACAAGCATGAGCCCCACATTCTAATCACCAGGACAGGTAGTTTAGACAGATTACAGGCCCAAACTCAACTCTCTGGAACAAAACTTTGGAGTAAGTTGGACTTTCAAGTATGTATTTTCACAAAATTCCTCAGATGGTTTCTGTGAGTGCAGTGGTTTATATCTCAGTGTTAATTCTCTAACAGATAACAATAAACAATTTGCTTTATTGTTTTAGTTCACCAAAAACGTCTTTACTTAATTTAAATCTAACATTACTTCCTCAGATTCTATCTAAAGAAGCATTTTTTAAAATCTAGATGAAGCTCTGAAAATTTATATCATGGCTCTATGTTTGAGCTCCCTTGATTTGGTGATAACCTGCATGTCGGCCTGAGATGAGGCAGATAGTAGTACTGCCACTGAGCAGATGACCAAGGGTAAATCATTGATTGTGAATTCAGTTAATTTTCTTCTATTCAAGAAATTTTTACTGAGTACAGTAAGGCACACTTATTTCAGCCCAATATGTCACATAGAATGATTATGCTTATAATTCCATGGGAGTGGGAAGACAAACAGGATACTGAAGGTTTGATTGATATAGGAAGTGTTGGATTTTTGCACTTTTTGCCATTTTCCCCAATCCTAATGTTATCTTCTCTGTCTTCCTTTTTGATAGAAAAATAACCCAAAACAAAAATAATTGAGAAACAGCAAAAGGGTCTCGACTTGCTGTGCAGGCCAGCAAGTTGTATCAGTTTATGGAAAGTGCTGAGTAATGCTTGCAAACCAGGGGCAGCGGCCCCTTTTCTGCAGCTCCCTCCACCTCCTCTAGCAATGCTGTTTAATCTTGGATGTTTTTATAAAAGCCCTGATTCTGAACTCAAAATGAAATTCAAACTAAATAAAGCATACAACCCATGTCAGAATCTTCTTTATTAAATTCAGAGGCACCTATGTGTCTCTTTTAACAGCCTCTAGCTTTGCTTATTAGATAAAAAATACTTAAAATTAGTATGAGGATCTCTACTTTCTAAAAATCGCTAAGTGGTTTTCTGAGCTAAATCTTTCCTTAGTGCTTAACAGAGTTAATGCCAGGCTGCTTACGTCGGTTTTCAAATAGAAAATCTCTTTCTTGTCTCAGATGAAAACAAGAGTGCTCCTCCAGGAGGCAGTGATTTTGATTTCCAGCCTCCCTGCATCCATACTGCATTAGTACGTTGCTGTGAAACTGCGTGGTGTGACTCTCTCCATCAGTGAGCCAACTTTGTAATTTTTCCAATAGAAATCATTGTTTCAGAGGTACAAAAATAAAAATACAATGAAGGTTAGTTCCCTACATTCTGATATCTGTTTCATGTAGCTAGATTGTGGTAAAATAAAATGTTAATAGTTGAAAAGGGATGTTATTGTGGTTTGAAATCATTTTGGCCGATGTGTTATTTTCAAACAGATTTTAGGAAAATAAAATTTAACCTTTGGATTGTTTGTTTTGAAGTAACAAAAAGGGCTGGAGCAGTGGCTCAGCAGTTACTATATTTGCCCAGCATGCGCAAGTACGTGGGTTCAAACCCCAGCACCCGCATACTCAACCAAGTGTTAGGAAAATGAAAGCCATGTGAAAAACTCAATAGAAATCGATTCTCTCGGTCTCTGACTCTCTCTCTCTCTCTGTCCTTCTCTCTTAAAAAAAAAAAGAAGTAACAAAGAGACATATGAATAAATTGATATATAATACATCAGATTTTATAATTTAGATTATGTTTTAGGAGTTTACTTTAAATATATTTCAATTAACAATTATTAAACAAAAATATGGGGAGGTGCTCTTCTTGGTTAGCAGTAGGGGGTTTGTAATTACAGCGAACATGTAGCATATTAGTTACATTTTATTCCAGGTGAAGGGTATATGGGCTGTGAACTCTGCTGAATGGGAAGGCCCTGTGGCCTGACTTCCATTTAAGCAGAGCTAAATGTTGCCAAATTCCCGTTTATCTTTTCACTTTTGGTAAGAATATATTGCATCACTTCTAAGATTGAAGGGAAAAATAGAATTACTTTATCTCTCAAAAGTTGATAAGTTTATGACTCACACACATGTTGTCTGTCATCGCAGCTGTCCATGTGCAGTGGTTTCACCCTTAGTGGTCTGTATTACCTTCTTTCCTTGTTGGGTTTTTATGTGTATGACCTGTAGAGCCTGTAATGGAGTGCTAAAATCAACAAAGAAGAAACACCACTGATCAGGACAAGTACACTACCAAATCTTTGAGGACAGTCTTACACCTGTCAATGATAAAGAAAAACTATTTAGCAAGTGCAGAAATAGATATTAACCATACCAAGAGTTGAGTTTTCAGAACTTCTCTATTTGAGATTTCTTTTAACAATAGAAACAGGCCAATTTATACGACTGATATTATTTGCACATAACAAGGCCTTGAAGGAATTAGTGAACTTGATTTGGCTTGCCACTTTATATTTCCTTTCTTCCACTGCAAAAAAATAGCAGTGGCTTTAATAACTAAGGAAGTGTTAGAGTTAGTCAATGTATATAATATTTATATGTTCCTAAATAGGTCTGCCCATTCATCATTCATCATTTCAGCAAACATTTATAGTTCCTATTGGTCAGGAATTCTGATGAATTCAAAATACAACTAGGAAATTCTAGCTGCTTCATCATCTTCAAAGGTGGGTTGACCAAGTTCTAATAGCTTCAATGCACTTTCTTGGAAAGACAAAGGCAGAGCTATAAATGCGTAAAACAAACAACCAACCAAAAAAAGCAAAAAGAAACAAATGCATATACACACAATCATACAAGATTAAAAACAACAACAAGACTGACTTGCAGATTTGACCTTATAATACTGCTTTATTATACAATGAAACTCTTAAGAATATTATTATTATCAATAAGATTGTTGTTATAGGAAGTAGGTATTTCCTATCTATAGGTTTTCCCCCTTTATCCTTCAGATGTGGTACTGAGGAAGATAAAGATAGGAGTGGTTTCTTCCATTTTTTTTTTAAGAGAGAGACAGAGGGACAGTGAGAGAGAGAGAGAAAAAGAAGGAATCAATTTTGTTTAGTTTTTCATGTGGCTTTTGTTGCTCCAACACTTTGTTGTGTATGTGGTGCTGGTATTCGAACCTGTGTCCTCCTGCATGCCAGGCAAGCACTGTAACCACTGAGCCACCTCTTCAGCCCCTGACTTCTTCCATGTCAAGAGACTGAGTTCCTTACTACAATAATTCATCTCAATAAAGCTTAGATCAATGGAAATCTCTCTCCACCTCCTTGAAGGACAACTCTACCACCTAGAAAGAGAGTGCCTTATGTGGCCTTGGGCCGCTGTCACAGGGACACAAATATAACATGCACATTTTATCATTTATCAATGATATTCTTCCTCCATGATAAATGAAATACCTTTCTTTATCGTTATTGACTTACTAACTATAATAATCTACTCCCTAAACAAAATGAGTATCTTTGATAATAAAAGTATGAAAAAATTATATTTTTTCACTAGGTTATTGTGATCAGTGTAAATGTATCACTGATGTTAGAATTTACCATAATGTACTTTTGAAAATAAAGCATACCAGTGGTTCCCTTCATGCAGATTCTATATTCAAGAACAATTCTAGAAAGGGTGACTTTTCTCTGGCACTACTACATTGTACATGCCACCTAAATTCTGTTTTCTTCTTCTAACTCTTCCTCTTCCTCCTCTTCTTCTTTAGTAACTTTTATTCTTATATTTAGGATTTATAATATCATATTATGGAACACATATGCATAGCAAAGTGGTCACTGTTGCAAAAGAGATTAATGTTATCTATCCTCTCATATAGCTTTTTTTGTTTTTGACAAGACCAGCTTAATCAACTTGTTTAACAAAAATCACCAATACAATAATTTTATTAACTATAATCCTTGTGTTGTACTTCAGATCTCTACAAGTGTCCATTCTACACATCTCCTCTTTGCATCCTTTCACCTACATCTCCCCAGGCCCTCTTATTTTTTGTACAGTCTTTCCCTGGCACTTAGATAATTCTATCAGAGAAGCCCCAAGTTTCCTTCTCTTGAAATGAGCCGTATGCAGACCACTGCACACTCTACCTCGTCCCACCAAAAGATCTCCTAAACCCTCAGTCTAACTGATTAGCCCTCTTTGATGCTGAGAAAGAAGCCAGATACTAAGAAGTAAGAAATCTCTTTAAATTAATTCACACTGATGCATGAACACTTCATCTACTTTCAGCAATAGCTGTCTTTTAAAATGGAATGCTTACTAACTGAATGGAAGATGCCAATTAATTAAATTTCAGGCAATTTTGAAGAGAAGAATATTTTAGAAGCCTTTCTTGAGATTTATGTCTGCCAGGTTTGACAAATAAAAATGAAAGACATCCAGTTAAATTGCAAAATCAAATAAACAGTGAATAATGTTTACTATAAGTGTGCCCTAAACATCATGTTGGATATGTTAATACTAAAAAAAGTTGTTTTTCTGAAATTCAAATTTAATTTTTTTTCTTCTGGGCAACCTTATTAAGATTTCTTAATCATCATGGTGGTGAATGGCATTTCCCATGGCAAAAAGCTGACCTTGACTTACCTGACCCTGAATCTGCTAGTCCAGCCCCAAAGGAAGAGTTAGTCTTTGGACACCATTGTATTTCTTCTGCCTAGCAATCTACCAAGAAAAGAACAGCAGTTGTCCCAAAAAATCAAGCATTCTTTTAGTCTAACTGAATAATATCTCAAAAACCAAAACAATAGCTGAGAATTTACTGAGAATGGGATAACAAGTGAAATATGTTTGGGGATTTAAGAAGAATGAAAAATAATTAGAGTGTAGATTTTAATTGAATGTGGTGATAGCATTTAAATTATTCTAACAAGCACACAATTGAACATCTTAATCTTGCTATTGTGCATTAAAAAAGAGGATATTTCTCAGCACTTAAGAAATATTAGAAAACATATTGAATAGAAAAATAAGGATCCAAATAGCATGGATATTTTTCTTTAGAAAACTTTGTTTTAATCATATTTCAAATTCTTCATCACTAACTCCTGAAAAAAGGCAAAACAATGCACAAAAATAGATCAAAACAATGCAGGATATGCATTGATTTTTTTATCGACACTCAGTTGATAATCTTTAAATGAGATGAGCCCTAAAATGCACATATAATTTAGAGAAAAATCACTATGTATGACTATGAATACAGGTTACATCATGGTTATCCTCTTAGTATAGTTAATTATTTTTATCTTTCTTCCCGAAGTACTGGGATTGAACCTGGTATATTCTACCACTAGCTCCAGCCCCTGCCCTTTTTAAATGTTTTATTTTGAGACCAAGTCTCACTAATTTTTCCAGGATAGCCTCAACTTGGGATCTTCCTATTTTAGCTTCCTTCATATCTGGGATTACAGGCATGTGCCACTGTGCCCGACTTATACAATTATTTTAAAAATGATTATGTAATAATAATTTGGGACTCTTGGTGTGTGCAACACACACACACACACAGACACACACACACACTGACTGGTGGAGTTGAAAGAGATTTTCTGCTTTTTCCCTGTACTCTGGGACTTAAAAAATAAATCTCTAAAAATCAGAAATGCCTAAATCTTCAAGTCAAGGTCCAGGTAGCCTAAACCTTATTTCACAGAGCACCTTGTAAAAGGAATTTGCTTACGTTCCAGAATTCCTGTGTTTTTCTTTTCCACTTGCCAACTTCATAGTCTTCACAATCGTGCCCAGTGCCTTATACATGGTGTATATTCAATCAAAATTTGTGGAATGAACAAAATAGATTTGCATATACCACGTGTCATACACGTCTGCTATGGGAGATATACTGGGCGTCTGATAATATCCACCCTTTACAAATATGCGAGCCTCATCAGCTAGTAAAAACTCAAAAAGAATAAACCTATAACAATTCCTGAAAGGTCTCTGCCCTGACCTGTGTACCACAAAAGTATGTGGATGACTGACATCACAGTATAGACTCACAGCTAACAAGTATAATTTTATATAATAAATTATTTTAGTATAAATAAATAGTATGTAGGAAAAATTTAATATGGTGAGTTTTTGGAACAGGAAATTACCTTTGCCTTTGTTAAGGAGTAAGCTGTAAGTTCTTCTTTGAAGAAGAATCTGTAGTAATAATCGAAATAATATTATTCAGTGTCCAGATTTTATACAGACAGAATCTTCATCTACTGGATTTCTATAGCTGACACTTAGAGTCTCAAACATCCCCAATGCTTTCTTTTCCCATAGTTCTGCTTCACCCAGCAGCCCCCGGCTACTATGCTAAATTTCCTCCGGCTCTGACAATGCCTCAGGCAGTTTTGCTTTGTGATGAGGTGGTTTCACATGAATTTCTTAGAGCTAGAGGAGTTACTTTATCCAGTGTACAATGAGAAGAGACCCTCTGAGCAGAATCTCACACTCCAGGACGCTGGCTATGTCCAGCATTTAAATGTCCTCTGGCTACAGCAGTTCAAGGACTTCTGGAACCATTTCATACCCTGAATTGTCCAGGCAATATTCACAAGAGTGAAAGCTGGACATCATTATAAAAATTAAAATAACTGTGAGTTTTTAAGAACAGGGCAGCCTAGACATCTAGTTAAGAGTCTACCAAAGAGGAGCGCTATGTCTCTCAGGAACACATTCTAATCATGACATGAATCCGAAAGGATTTTCATACTGATGAAAATACTGTGCTATTTCAGGAAAATGGTTATCCAGGCAGATATTTGCAAAGTGAGAGTGCAAGCATTTTCCCCTAACATTTTTCATTTTTTGTTAGATTGCTAATGCTTCTTTTTCCTTCCAAGGGAATTACACCAAATAAGCTTGCTTTGTTTGTTTCCCCACCCTCCTATTGTGGTCTCCCAACAATAAAAAGGCAAAAGCTGACTCTAGCAGCATTTTCCCTGGCTGCTACTGATAACAACAAAATTCCCAACTTTACCAGCAACTTTGGCAAAACCGACCACTGCCTGAGAAAGTACTGAGAACAATGGCATCCTTTTTGCCTGTGTCTCCCTGGGATTTATATTAAGTTACTTTTAGAGGGTACTTTTCAAATAAAACTTCGTCGACTCCTAGCATTTCTAGTGGGGGTGGGAGTGTGGGAAAGGGAAGGGTGAAGCCCTGACCACCAGGTTTTCTCCTCTCCAAGTAATCCATTGAATTCACAGCCTACCATACACAACCAGACTGCAGGCAGGGCCTCCCTGCTTCTCAGCTAGCAGGCTGCTGAGGCCCACATCAAGCTTTTTGTGACTGTATCTCACCTTCGAATCTGCAAACACAATCACAGACAGAAGTCATTAGACTTCTATTTTCTAGATTATCCCAAATTTCTATGACCAGACCATTGACCACCAGAATACAATTATTTGTTTTTTAACATGACCTCTTTAGTAATTTGCTTATTATTCAGATCATTACTGTTTTCTTGATATAAATTAATCATAGTTGTTCAGAGGAATTCCCTATCTTTCCATCCTGTTTCTACCCAGCTGCCCCTGGCTTCTGTGTTACATTTCTTCACACATCAACTATGCCCTGGGCAGGGTTCTTTTTGATGAGGTGGTTTTACATGAATTTTGTCAAAAAGGAAGAATAACTCTATTTTCTATTTTATTTTTTGTTACCAGGGATAGAACCCAGGGGTTCTTAACCACTTAGCAGCATCCCTAATCCATTTTTTCTTTTTTTCTTTTTTATTTTCAGACAGGGTCTCACTAAGTAGCTCAGGGCCTCACTAAATTGCTGAGGCTGGCTTTGAACTTGTGATCCTCCTGCCTCAGCCTCTGGAAACCCTGGGTTTATAGGCGTTTGCCACTGAACCCAGCATAAGAAGAATAACTTTAAATAGAGTTTATGCTAAAAAGAAACCCCCATGAGCAGAATCCACACTCCAGGACATTTCCAGTGTCACAACATTTAAACATCTTTCAAGCTACAGCACCATGAGGGCAGGATTACAATCCTTTGAGTTTTAAAAGAACATGTGTGGGGAGCTGAGAGGTGATTAATTGGTAGAGCACTTGCCTGACATGCATGAGGCCCCAGGTTCGAACCTAAACATACTTAACACAACAAAGTGTCTGAAAAAACAAAAATCAGATGAAAAATAAATAAATTGACTCACTATTTCTTGATTCCAAGTATGTCTAGAATGCAATATTTTATTTTAGTTCAACAGACATTTTTTCCCCATGATGCTCTGTAGTATCATTCCAGGTAAATATAGTTCTTGTATTCAATGTGGTAATGTGGTAACAAGTGATGCAAACTGAATAGTTTAAAAAAATAAAGTCCCTAGTGGATTGAAAGAGATTTATATTTCTTCCTTTATTATTATAATATTCTTTAAAAATCCTTGGAAAACACACATTTTCTCTGTAAAAAAAGAAAAGAAAAAACATAAAAGCTGCTACCTACGAAAACACAAGTCTGTTTATACAGTTCACTTGTCCATTGGTTAATCATTTGTCCCCTGTAATTCAGTTCCAGGATCAGACAAAGCAAAACTAATGGCAATTGAATGGCAAATGGGTCATAATGATAACAGCAGAAACTGCAAGGAAAAATGAGAGAATTGTCTCACCAAGCTGGTGGGGCGGGAGCAGTCAGGAGAAGTCCACAGGGGATTACTTTTTTCAGGTTTTAAAAACAACATGGACTTCAAGGGGCATTGTTGAGCAGAGAAAATCTCATGAGAAGTTGCCTCAGCAGTGCTATTTCTCAACTAAATCCACAGTGGCAGCAGACTGTGAAAGTGTGAGTCCTGGGCATTGGTTGGAGGAGAACATTAGATAGGATCCATCTTCCTCACTTTTTTCTGAAGGAAGGACGAAGTGCAAGCAGTCAAGAGGAGTGGAAAGGAAGAAGTTGCACAGTGGTTAACGTAAAAAGGGCAAATTTCAAATACAAAATATTTATAAGATTAATTTCATGTTTAAGTCTTTTCAGATGCTACAGAGAAAATAGAATTCTTCATTCAGAGCTATCGTAGGTATTTCTATTTGGGTGCAGAAATTCAGATGCCCAAAGAAGTTGGATTTATGAGACTTCATGAGTTCAGGTTGCTTTAAATAAAGCTCCTCCAACTCTACTACGAAGGTAACCAAAAACATACGGTTTTACAACACTCACTCTCTCATTCAGAAAATCTTTTGGCTGATGATTAGCTGACTTAAGTTCAATGTGTCATATATGTGTAATCTTCTACGTGAAAGACAAATATATAATGTCCAGAAGTAAAAACTTCATCTCATAGTTGAACATTTATTATAAGTTATGTATTATATTTGATATACTATCAGAATACATACTACTAAAATGTAATTCTAATGATACTGGTGTGCCCCTTCCTTTTACTAATCGGTTAAATATAGCTAGAAGACTTGCTATAATTTATTTCATTTATTATTAATATATTCTAATTCTTCTCCCACCTTAATTAATATTGGTCAGACGGTTGCAATTTTTTATCGTTATTATTTTTTCTCATTCACAAATTCCACCCCATTTCCTTGCAATTTTTGTTTTATGTTGTTTTCATGAGCCCTCATTTGCATTTCATTTTCTTTTGGATATTTTTTCTTGTCTCCTTTAGAATGTCTTTTTTTTTTAAGTTTATTAGAAGTATATAGTGATACAGGATACGTATGAGGGGGAAACATTGTCTAAACAGTAGCAATCAATGTGTATAAACTTTGTTATCCAGGGGTAATACCAACGCATAGATAAACTACTATGGGTTTCATCTGTTGCAGTTTCCCCCAGAAGAACTCAAGTGTTAAATGGGTATCTAGTGGAGGAATGACATCGGCTTCTGGGATGGTTCCCCCATCTTCCCAATCACCAGACTCCTATGAGTTCTTCATATACCCTCCCCCCTCCCCATCCCCTTCCCTACACCTCCAAGTATCCT
>PVKS010026452.1:0-28637 GCA_004027875.1 Aplodontia rufa | reverse complement strand
AAAAAAAAGAAGTTAACAGTGAGGTAAACCAAATTCAATTTTCATTTTTAAATAAGGGACTCATTTGACAAATTGGCACCTCTATGCTGAGCACCATTCTGCATTCTGGTGATAGACCATCAGGAAGAGCTGGGATTTTACTCGAGTTTTAAGCTGATGGTTACCCTGTTACTATATCATGGATGCTGGCAAAAGATACGCCATGGTTGAGTTCGAGACAGAGAGCTTTATCACTTATGGTGCGGCAGGCAGCATGAGCTTGTTTGTTTGCATCCGTTCCTACCACCCCCAAATTCTATGGGGATGACACAGGAGGTCTATATGGATGCCTACATACTCACTGGGAGAGGAACACTGTGCTCGGAGAAGTTACCACTTTCAGAGTGAACAGTGACAAAGCTGCTCTTTGTTCAAGGGCAGATGTTACCTCATCGCTCCAAGGTTAATTGCTTACAAGTATAACCCTGAAAAATGGCCCCAATCAGAGAGAGCTTTGCTTTCTTCCTATGCCCAGCAAAAATGTGCAGGACTCTTAGGGCCTTCTAGCAGATCACCTCTCCCAGCAAGAACCCTAGGTCCTTACCCTTACAGAGCCTCCATACTGAAATTAGGAGTGTTTTCATGGTTGAGGGATTTCACTTGAGGCTGTTTCACATCTCCTGGATTGCTATCAACATTCCCTCATTTTCGGTTTTCATGCTCTCTTCTGCTTGGCGCTTCCTTCATTATTTACCTCTTCTTTGGGAAGCATTAGTCAGGCTACAACTAACAGTCAAACTGCAGCATAAAGGCTGGACTGACATCCTCAAGATACTCCCAAGCAATTTCCTCAAAGCACAAGCACCTTTCAGGGATCTTTCCAGCCTTATTGAGGCCTGAATACTAAGCCAGGCACAGTTTTACCTAGGCCACTTCTTATCCTGGGTCACCCTGGGTTGGCTTTAAGTCTCCGGGCATCTGTGTCTGCTATATCCAGCTAGCTTTTGCGTATTTGTGGTAAGGAAGGCTTGTCTGCCTTCTTCAACCCTTTTTTCCTGTCCTCAGTTCTAGTTCTTTACAGCCTGATTGTGCATTGGAATTTTGCATTGAATGAAAGGTTCGCTTGTCCTAGAATTGCTCTGCTTTGCAGACTCTCAGTCTGCTTACGTGAAGGAAAGCCCATCAATTCACCTTTGCTTTCTCAAGATAGAGATAGCATGTTACAGGGTCTCCTAATGTGTTATCTCCTGTCAGTGCTGAGATGAAAAGAAGAAACGAGGACGCTTAGAAGAAAGGCGACATGATAGTGACCATATAAGGCTTGTACTATACCCTCTAGTAAAAGAACATAATATGAAAATAAAGAAATGTTTTGCACTGTTTTCTGGATTCTAGCTGTGCTCATGATGGTAAACCAGTGTATATATATGCTGTTCCAGACAGTGGTGGCACACTAACCAATTAACCAACCTGCCATCATCCTGATGGTGACAAACATAATTAAGAAGTAGAAGATATGCAGAAATATTGGGAGGAAATAGAAGTAAAAGAGATTGTGGCTACGTAGCATCCATTAGTTTATACATGCAACCATGTATTAGGTTGAGTCTGGACGTGATATGTGGTTTAGAAGTGGTCATGCTATTGTATAAAAAGATATGGATAATTACATATATTTGATGAGGATAACTAGCTCACAGGACTTTAGGTATAAGATATTAACATGGTTTTAAAGAACTACAACAGTCATTTCCTTACTAGTTTAATAATGTCACATAGAAATATATGTTCTGTGTGGGTAAGAAAAATGTTAAATTGTCAAAGGAATTTGTGTGAGAAAGATACAGAATCTTTGAAAGAGACTTAAAATCTATGACTCAATGAGAGAAATGAATGACATTTTTAGCATAATGCTCATGTCAGGTTACATTAAAGAAAAATTATATCACTGACAAGTCAAAAAAAAAGGAGGCATGTGTACATATGACAGTTGGTACAACATGTATGTGGAAATAAATCTAAGTGTGGGGGCAAAAGAAAAGAGAAAACTGGAAGACAGAGAATTGTAGACAGAGGATAACAAATAGAATTAAATATTTAGGTATGTATAACAATTCCTAAAAATTATTGTGTTAGATTTTCAAGGATGGGTAGGTGCTGACGTATTGTTTGGGACTTTAGACCAACTACATAGATTCACTTTGGATTAAAATCAGTACCCAACCTTAAACTAAGGGCTCATGTCCATCATGACAACTCAGCTGATAGCATTATAGAATTATAAAGCATAAATTGATCATACAGAAATCCTTCTGGTTTCAGAATACAATGGCAAAGTCATAGAGCCCACGTAGAGATAATGCTTTAGTCAGAATTGCAAATATTGGCTGAACAGATGGTTTGGACTGAGAGTTTCAAGCAAAGAAATCAACTAGGTACTATTGTGAGAAATCAACTAGGTACTATTGTGAGTTAACTAAGGGAATCTAAAAAATTCTCAGGAAGTTTCAGGATAGAATTAACTTTTATATGACCTCCTGCAGATGCACAGTTTCTCAAGAGGTCTTGAATTCATTCAAGATTTCTGCATTGCCCCACTGGCTGGAGCCAACCAACTGCCCTGGTCATATGGCTGTGATTGTACAATTTGCTCTAAGGTAGACATTGTCCACTGGCAGGAAGAACTATCTCCCAGAAACCAGAGAAATTCAAGAGGTAGTAGGAACTATGAGTCATGTTTGGCACAGTGCTGCTAGGAAGGTGGACCTTGGAGACCAAGAAATCAGGGCGTTTAGGTAAAAGCCTACATGGTCCAACAGTTGGGAATACTTTGGCTAAAATATGCTGAGCTCAAGGAGACTTATAATAAATGCATGATTGATGATCTCATAGATGAAATCCTCATTAAGTATTTCATATCTTCATGAATGATGAAGATTGAAACTGGATTTGGTATGTTAACGTCATTACTATTTATGTATTACAACACCGAAGAAAGAAGTAACTTATGTTGGTAAGCCATAAAAGTTTTTCCAAATGATGGGGATAAAAAGAAATGTTAGAAGTGACCCTGTCATTAAGGGCGCACACCTTAGGATATAAGACATAACCATAAACGGAGAAATAATAATGCAAGTTGTACCAGATCAGTTCTGAGCATGTTTCTCCACTTCTTCCAGAGTCTTGAAAGGCAAAGCTTTACCCCTTTGGACTAGTTTCTCTTTGACTTTTCCCCTCTCCTATAATCACGTTATCACCCTTAAGCCTACGTATTGAGATATTTAGAAAAACATTTAAGTCTTAATATAATTTAGTTTGAGAAACAAAGTTTAGACAGAGACTGTGGGGGAGAAGAAATCACAAAGGAGTAGTAGGAGCTGGGCAATTTACAGAAAATGTAGGAATTGATAACTACATAAAAGTAGGATGGATACTACAGGAAGAAGAACCTGAACAGTCCATGTTTGGATAATGAGCAAATAGACCTATTTTGCTGACGAATGCAGGAAATGTCAGCAAAGAAAAAGCATTGCAAAGATACAATGGCAGCTTATAAAAGGTCTTTAATGGGAGCTTTTTAAATCTCTAAGCAATTAAAAGTTAATGCAAGTTTCTAATTAAGAGTTAAATTTCTACCAATATTAATTCTGGATTGATGTATAGGGTGGATTGATGCTTTTTTATGACTTCCTTTTTTTTTTTTAAAGAGAGAAGAACAGAGAGAGAGAGAGAGGGAATCAATTTTGTTTAGTTTTTCATGTGGCTTTCATTTTTCGAAGCTTCGCTGTGTACATGGTGCTGGGGTTCAAACTCGTGTACTGGAGCATGTCGGGCAAGCACTGTAACCGGGAGCCTGCTGTTTTAAGGATGAAGCAGACCATTCAATGGCAAAAGCAAGATCTAGAGAGAAATTTAATGATCATCTTTTTCAATTTACTCCGTTTCTAATTGTGTGTGTGTGGGGGGTGCGAGTGCATACACACATTCAAGGTGAAGGATGACAAAGATTGACCGATTTCCTGTGGTCACAAACTAATAACAGTAGAGGCAGACTAGAACCCAGGTCTCCTGACTTGCAGTTCAAGACTGTATTCACTGTATCACTGTTAGGAATCCATTACCACAGCCATAAACTCATAAACGAAAGCCTGAATTAGATTGCTGCCATTTGAAACTGAGATGAAAAAAGCATTGAAAGGTAGTATAAAATATGAATCAATGAAAACACGATTAATGATTTCATTGGAGGTTAGTTTCCTATTGCTAATTAAACAAATCACCACAAACCTGATAGCTTAGAACATTAAATTTATTACCTTTCCATCCTGGAGGGTTAGAAGTCTGAAATAGGTTCCACTGGGTAAAAATCAAGGTGTGGCTACTAGGTGCCTTTCTTTGGGGGGCTCTGGGAAAGAACTGTCTTCCTCTTCCAGCTTCTACAGGCTGTACCATTCTTTGGTTCATGGGTCTTTTCCATCTTCATACCCAAAACTTTCTGGTTGAGTCTTTCTGAGATGCACCACTTTCACACAGACTCACACTCTTTCCTTCCTTCCTTCCTTTCTTTGTTCTGGAACTAGGGTACCAGGAGCACTCTATCATTGAGCTACATCCACAGACCTTTTTTTTTTTTTATTTTGAGACAGGGTGTCCCTAAGTTTCCCAGACTGGCCTTGAACTTGTGTTCCTCCTGCCTCCGTCTCCTGAGTCATTGGCATTACATGTGGGCATCACCTTGCCCAGCACTGACTCACTCTGTGTCTGTCTTCCACACATGAAGGATCCTTGTGATTAAGGTGAGGTCACTCATACAATTTAGAATAATTTCCTTCTTTTAAGATCAGTTGATTAGCAACCATAATTCCCCTTGCCTTGTAACATATGTACAGATTCCAGGGATTAACACATGGATGTCTTTGGGGTGGGGTCATAATAGTATAGATTGAGTGTACAGAGGTAAAAAGGAATCAAGGATTATTCCCCGTTTTTACAACTTGGAAATTATAAAGACAATGGTACAAATGACAGAAATCAGGAAACTGAGGGAGGAAACAAATGATGTTGAGAAATGTTGAGTTTAGTTATCGGTGTTATATTCAGATGAAATTTCCCCACACACAGTTTTCAAGAACTCAGGAGTAAAATCATTGTGATTTAGCTGGTGTTAATTACTACTATGATGTTAATTACTTTCAAGGTTCTTAATTTTTCTATTTGTATATTTCAGCATATTCAATAAGTTTTTGCAGTAACAAAAGTATTTTTCAATGTTTGCTATGTACCATAGATATTCATATAATGATTAACATGTCTTACTATTATAGAATTTTAATTTTGCCTTTAAAATATTTTTTTTCATGGGCACAATCATGGAAAACAGTGGAACAGATGAATCAAGGACTCATCAGCTCTGTCAGCCTGATCCTGGCTTACAGCCTGAATACAGAAGAGGCCTGGTGGCTGCACAGCAGACCACATTTGGAGAAATCACTGAACTCCCAGGGTGCTGTAGCTTGGATCCCTCTTGAGAAGGACCTAACTCACTGTCTGAGTTAGATCTTCCCTGGGGAGCAGAAGTCCCTGCATATGTCCATCTTTGGGACCCCATAGTTATTTCGCTTCCCTAACTCAGCAGGTAACAGTTGTGTGACACAGACTTTGACTGGGTGGAGTGTCTCAGACACAGACCCTCCAAGAGTGCTACATAATGGGGAACCAGAGTTGTGAAGAAGAGGGGAGAGGAGGATGCCACTTTCTAGAACTAGAGTGTGGGAAGCCGGCTCTGAAATGAGGGCACTCCAATTGTGTGCGCCAGTGACGGCACCAGATGGAGGACAACGATCCCTGCAGTTCCTATTGCCCTTCTCCCCTCACAGAACTTTGTGGTTTGGCTGCCCAAACTCCACCCCGACCCCATAGACATCCCAAGGCAGCCAGAAGCACGCTTGCAGCAGCAGAATGCAAAATCAATGTGCAACACTCAGCCACTCTTCCACATGCCAAAATGAATTGTTGAGGAATAAATCACGAAAGCAATCCCCTTCGCAATAGCCACAAAATAAAGGAAGAAGAAAGAAAGAAAGGAGGGGAATTTGGGGATTAACTAGGGAAGTGAAAGGCCTCTATAATGAAAATTACAATACACTAAAGAAAAGAGACAATAAAAGATGGAAAGACTTCCCATCTTTCATGGATCAGAAGAATAAATATTTTTAAAATGTCCACACTACACTAAGTGATCTATAGGTACGTGCAAACCCAGTCAACATACCAATTACATTCTTCACAGACTTAGAATAACAATCCTAAAATTGGAAGCACAAAATACCCCAAATAGCCAAAATAATCTTGCACAAAAGAAAACAAAGATGGACATGTCATAATATCTGCTTTCACAACATACTAAGGAGACATAGTAATGCAAACATCATGCTGTTAGCCTCAAAATAGACTCAGACCAATGGAATAGAATAGAGAACTCAGTGATAAATTCATGTATCTATAGTCAACTGATTCTTGACAAAGCTTCCAAAAATATACATTTGAGAAAGGATGGCCTCTTCAAAAAATGGTACTGGGAAAACTGGGTCACTACATGCAGAAGACTAAAACTTGACTTCTATCTCTTACCATGTATGAAATTCAATTCAAAATGGGTCAAAGACCTTAGAGTAAGACCAGAAACTCCGAAACTACTGGAAGAAAACATAGGTGGAAACACTTTGAGATACTGTATAGGCAATGATTTTCTAAAAACGCAGGGAACAAAAGCAAAAATTAATACACGAGACTACATCAAACTGAAAGTCCTCTTCACAGCACAGGAACATTGAAGAGTGAAGAGGCAACATGGAAGAATGGGAGAGAATATTTGCCAGCTATTCAGCTGGTTGAGGGTTAATATCCTGAGTACATTAAAAAAAATCAACAAACAAGCAATCCAATTAAAAGACGGCCAAATGATTTGAATAGACTGTTCTCAAAAGAAGAAATATAAATGACGAATAAACATTTTAAAAAATGCTCTGCATCATAAGCCATCAGGGAAATGTGAATTAAAATAACAAGCTTACATCTCACCCCAGTTAGAATGGCTACTATTAAAACAGGCTGAAAAGGGTGTGTGTGTGGGGGAATACCCTTATACAATATTGGTGAGAATGTAGATTAGTACAGTCATTGTGGAAAATAGTATGGATGTTCCTCACAAAAACCAAAACTAGAACTAACTAGAACTACCATGTGATCCAGCTGGACCACTCCTGGGTATATACCCAAAGGAAATCAAGTCAGAACACAAAGAAGATAGCGGCATGCCCATGCTTGTTGAAGTACTTTTCATGGTAGCAAAGATATGAAATCAGCCTAGGTGCCCATCAATAGATGAATGGATAAAGAAAATATAGTATTTATGTATACATACACAATGGAGTATTATTCAGACATGAAGAAGAATGAAATCCTGTCATTTGCACCAGAATGGATGGAACTGGAGGACATCAAATAAGCCAGACACAGAAGACAAGTATGGCATGTCCTCTTTCACAGGTGGAAAGCCAAAAAGAAAAGTAAATAAATATAAAAGCAGACATACAAATAGAAGGGGGACTGGGAAGGTTACAGGGGTGGGTAGGTGAAGATAGAGAAAGAGTGGATGGACTTGATCAATTTGTGCTGTTTGCACATATGGAAGAATCAGAGTAAATCACATTAGTCTGTATAATAAAAATAAAACTTAATTTTCCCATTGACACATCAGTTCAATTATAATCTAAAAACCTAGGGTGAGGAGAGCTCAGGACGGACTTATATGTGTTTCTTATAGCACCAGTGTTTTGATGGAGTTCTGCGCAACTTCTGATAAGTCTTTCTTCCTAGAAGATACAGTTAAGTCCAAAAGTAATTTCCTTTGTAAACTAAAATCTTTGCAGTTGACCAGAATTCAAAACATTTTAAGATAGTTGCACATTTCAGTAACAGGTACCACTATGAATTATTCCAAATAACATTCCAGAGCCAATGCCAACACCTTATCATTTTGAGAAATTATTTTCCCAAGCACTCTGCTTCACAAGTTTATTCAATGATTGGTCAATTCAATGCTGATAAGATATTAAAAAAATCAAAAGATAGTGATATTTCTATGATACAGCAATTTAAAAAGTATATTAATACAAGAAAAGGCAAATAAACTAAGGGTAAAAGATCTAGACAAAAATCTATACAAGCAACTTTATATACAATAGTTATAAATCACGTAGGAAGTATTCTGGGGCAAGGGACTATTTGAAGAGAAGAAAGGAATTTCTCCATTTCACACAAAACAAAAATAAATTTCAGAATCTGACAAAAATGTTCTTTAAAAACTTAACATGCAATCCAAAATTGGGAAAGACTTTTAAAATGCACATAACTAGCAGAGGATTATTATCTGGAATATACGAAGAGTTCCTGCAAAGTATAGGTGAGAAAAATTCTATATGTAATACTCAAAGGGTAATAAACATATCATAAAATTCTCAATCTCACTTGAATTCAAGAAAACAAAATTAAAATTTAATGAGATATTATTTCACCACCCTCAGATTGACAATTTGAAATGATGGCAATGGTCAGAAGAAGGGGTATTCTCAAACGCTGCCAGCAAGTATATAACTCAGCACTAATACTTTGGAAGTGTTTATACTTCTTTAAACTGATCATAACCTCCAACCAAGAAACTTTCAATTTCAGGTGCATAGTTCCACACAGGTACTTGTAGATGTGCATATTAAAACATGCACAAAGAATGTTTTTTCCCAGTATTTTTGGTAGAACTGAAAACTTGGAAACCCATCAATTTTCACCACTAGACCAATAGATTTCGTGCTATTTTAGCATAGAGGAATACAACACCGTTTGTAAGTAGATGAACAAGGTCTGCATATGTTTACATGGACACATTTAAAGATTTTAAACACTTGCAAAGTGTAAATCACAAGCTGTAAAGGCCATTTTTCATTATACCATTTATATAAAATGTAAAAAAATTCGAATAAGCTCATATTTTGCTTGTGGATATACATATAAGTAGTAAATGACATAACTATGCATGAGAATGATGTGCACCAACTTAATAACAGTGGTTATTTTTAGCAAAAAGGACAATGTGAAGACCCGAGGTTTCAATTTATTTTGTAATTTTTTGTTTCTTAAAAAAATATCTCAGGGGCTGGAACCATACTTGGCATGCACAAGTACACAGGTTCAAACCCCAGCACCACATGCACAACTAAGTGTCAGAGCAACGAAAGCCATGGGAAAAACTCAATAAAAATTGATTCTCTCTTCCTCTCTCTCACTGTCCTTCTGTCTTTAAAAAAAAAATTTTCATTCAAAATTGGCAAAACAATCTTTTTTTTTTTAAAGAAAGAGGGGACAGTGAGAGAGAGAGAGAGAAAGAATCAATTTTTACTTAGTTTTTCACATGGCTTTCGTTGCTCTGAGACTTCCTTGTGTACGTGGAGCTGGGGTTTGAACTCCTGTACTCGTGAATGTAGGGCAAGCGCCGTAACTGCTGAGCCGCCACTCCAGCCCCCTAAAACAACTTATTTTTAAACCTTAGAATGTTTTAATGAGTGTCTGCTACATATTCTCAGTATATGTAGCATTTAAAAATGTTTTTTCTCATTTTAATTATTTTCTTAGAGTTTTATGAAAATATAATTCATATGCCATATATTCACCTATTTTAAGTTATAAAATTCAATTGATTTTATGTGTTTACAGAATTGTGCAGCTTTTATCACAATCAATTTTAGAACATTTTAATTTTCCAAAAAAGAAGCTATATACCCATTGTCACACCCATGTCCCCAATACTCCACAGCCCTAGGTAACTACTAAGATACTTTATATCTCTATAAATTTGCCTATTTAGGGACTTCAAATTCATGGAATTACAATTTTCAGTCTTTTGTGATTGGCTTCTTTCACTTAATATAGTATCTTCCAGGTCCATCCATGTTGTAGCTTGTTTCTGTACTTCATTCCTTTTTTATGGCCAAATAATATTACACTCATTTGACTATGTCACATTTTGTTTATCCATTCATCAGTTGATGGTTGTTTGGATTTTTCCTCTTTTAAGCTATTAGGAACATGCTGCTATTGCCACTGGAGATTAGATGTCTCAGGAGAAGACATGTCTCCAGAGAAGAGTCCAAGGAGTCTCCAGAGGAGAGAGGAACTCGACTCAGGACAGCTAGGTTCTTGGCATAGACGATGGAAAAGAATTTCATCATGAGCCAGATAAAGGAATAGACAGAGGTTTATTTAGGAAGGTAGATATACATTCAAGGGAGACTGTGGGCTGTCTTGAGAGCAGGAAGACCACACTTAGGCTGGGGATCCAATATTTATAGAAGAGTTGTATCAGGGACCAGACTGGAGATGGAGCCAAGGTGGAGCTGCACAAATCCTTGTCAGTTTTCCCTGCACTTGTGTATTTCCCTCATAAGGGCCTGTTGCTCAAGATTCACAACTGTGCTTTCTGCATCTCAGTGATTTGTGGGCATTTCCTTTAAGATTCAGTATTTCTTTCTCTTTATCCTAAATCCTTATCTCACTATGAACAGTTGTGTGCAAGTTCTTATGTGAACATATGCTTACATTTCCTAGGAGTGGAATAGCTAGATTATGTGGTAAAGTTACAGCTAGATCATGTGGATACTCTACGTGGAACATTTAGAGGACCTGCCAAGCTGTTTTCCAGAGCAGAAAGCATCATTTCAAATTCCCACGAGTAACATGGGAGGGTTCTAAACTTTTCACATCCTCATCAATGCACGTTATTTTCTGTATTTTTGATTACAGTTCATCGCATTGAGTAGGAAGTGATAATTCATTGTGGTTTTGATTTTCATTTCTCTGACTAATGATGTGCATCTTTTCATGTGCTAATTGCCTCTATGCCTTTTAGAATGTATGAAATATTTCATAATTAAAAAGAAAAAACTCAGAACAACCCTTGCACATTAAATATTGGTATGGAGTCTGATGGCACACGGAGTCTGTCAACATTGACATGCATGAATGCCAAAAAAATAATATTTTAAATACTTTTTCAGATACCTATTTAGAACAAAGCTGCACAGAACACATAGCAAGAATATTTATTCAATCAGTGATAAAGAGAAAAACTGCTAGTAGTTTGTTAACATAGCTGCATAAAAACGTAAAACATCCATTTTGCAATTAGAACACAGGGGCATACAAGGTTGTGAATATCATTGATGAGTCACCCACCCTTAGCCTTTATTATGCGATGAAGCACCACAGAACAGTAGAATTAGAAAGATTGAGACAAAGAGGAGAGTGATGTTCTGCTTTGATAATTTAAAATGGAAAGATCGTAAAATCTGGGACAGAATTTGTACAAATTCAAGTTTACAATGCAAACCTCATCTCTATTATAGACCGCTGTAATTCAAATCTGTTTAAAAGTTTGATGAGATTTCATTATTAGGTTAAGGACGGATCAGATCAATATATTTTTTTACTCCATGAATGGAATAACAGTGCCAGAAAATTAGATGATCATGAAAGACCTATTTATAAGAGCTGTGTTGAGGTCACAGTTGGTACGAATTAGGAGAATTAATAAAATCTGTTTTCTAAAGTCCTCTCATTCATTTCAAATACTGTACCTTGTTTAAAGGAAACTGGATCTTTTTTTGGGTCATGTGCTAAAGGAGCGCTGGAATATTGTTCAATATGAGAAAAGCAGTGAACACATGAAAAGAAAGATGTACCTGCTTTAGCAGTCATGCCGGAAAAAGCAAGCAGTACACCTATATTTTAAACATGCTCTGATTATGATTGGTTTAATTCATTATCATAAATGGAAGAATCAGTAATAATATCAGTGAATGTAAATAAAGAAAGAAAATAGAACATTATTGAATTTTTATTCCTAAGTCCTTTCTGCCTCCTCATTAATTTCAATATTAATTAGATTAATTTGCAAATTAATGGAAGAACTAACTTCTGGCCTACATGCCTTCTCACAAAAACAGAACACAACAAAAACTCACAAGCAAATCTCCGAGGATTAGAGCAGGTACTTTGCATGACCAAGAGGCTCACTGGTCCTCACACAAAACATTATTACATCCCACCAGGGAGCACAGGATGTCAAAAGGAAGAAGGGCACAGAAGCGGAAATTTAGTCATGAAAGGTTTTTTTGAAGAGGCAAAATTTGAGCCATACCCCAAAGAATCAGTTTCAAAGCTTGAATCACATGTAGGGATTATTAATTTTACACAGAGCATCATGTGTCCAGAAGCAAAAAAGGACAAAAAAACCCACATTTAGAGAAATCTCATGATTGCTTTATTTGAACCTGAGGACCTGAGTGTAGTGGCAGAGGTGAGAGAGGACATTAGCTATGGGCTGTTCATGAACTGTCTTGTCTATGACTTGCTGAAACATTTGAGTTTCTTTCTGAAGGAGTCAGGAAGGCCCTAAAGACTGTAAAGCACACTAATATGATTAATGTGATCTAGAGGTCTAAGCTCAAAGTAAATAAGATCTTATTTACTCACAATGATCAATTTATGTCACTTATAATGACACATTGATGTGTCATTGATGTGCCACATTGTTGCTGTGGCAGCTGATGCTCTCATACATATCATCTATTCATTTGCTAGGTTCAACCTTCTCTACTCCGTACCTCGAGGGCTGCTGTGTCCCCACTGACCATCGAGGTACCTGCCTCCACTTATTCACTGCTTTTACCACCTTGGCACGACTCTCTCCCTTTTGCTTTCCTTAAGCAAGACCACGTGTTTATTTCCAATTCAATTCTCCATAGTCCAGATGAGATCGGACCATAACTTTTACTGGGATCTCACTAAAACTGAGTAACTCTAGAAGGAGTTTACAACCCTGAGAATTACTAACAACTTTTATACAAATCCCTGTTCTCTTCCCCCTTCTTTGATCAGGCAGACACCTTAACTAAATCTGTATACCACAGATAAGCTCATCAATTCTCACCAAAACGATTTCATGTGTGTCCTTTATGGGGAGACAAAACAAACAAACAAAAAACTACACATACACACTCACACACAACCACTTCCTTGTTCAAAATAGAAAATCTCTCCTCTCAACTCCATCTATCACCTGCTAACCAACTCTCAGATGTGGACCTGAGGTTTATTTAGTGGATTAATGATAGACAGCAGAAGTATATGTTCCTTCCAGGGGAACCACTGCTCCCTACTGTTAGTTTCATGATCCCAAGAGTGTAAATGCAATACTTCGTTTCATCCAAATGCTAGGATTGTTTCTGGAGTTTATTTCTCATGTGATTTCTAATTTGGTTTTACTAAGGAACTGGAGAAACATGGTCATTGAGTAAGGAGTTGTCTGTCTTAGTGTAACAAAATGTTGGCGTACCAAGTCAGATTTTAAGACCTGGTTCTGTCACTTACTAGACTATGTGACCTTGTCAACTTAGCTAGCTCTAAAGCATAGAATTGTCATCTGTAAAATGGGATAAATAACTATTGTACCTATATTCAAGATTATTGTGTGGCTAGAATGAAGTAAGATATATGGTGCGTGGCATATAAGAAGTAATAAATTGTAGTGAATATTATTATTGTTATTATCAATATTATAATTTATAATTTTGGTTCTTCCTTTTCCACTGGATTATTTTATGCGCTTCATTTATCTGTATTAATGCTCTATTAGAATCAATGCTTTTTATACCATTGCAAAATTTTCTTAGTCTCTTCTACCTCTGCAATTGGTTGAAATAACAATTATTTTAGTTTGTTTTTTTTTCCTCATGCATGCTTTCTGCAAATTTCTCGCTTTATTACATAGGAAACAAAATGACAGTAATCAATAAAATCTGACAATTTTTTAAACTGGGAATGGATTTCAAGTTGTTGCTTGTAGATATTTGAAGTTTAAGACTTTTCTCTGTCAAAATAAAGCGTGATTCTTACTCTCTCAACATAACTTCAGAAATTAATAAGCATTCTGTATTTAACATGGTTGTGTATTAGATTTTTCTTTCATACAGTTTCACAGTAGGTTTTATTTTCTTAGAAAGAGGGACAGTGAGAGAAAGAAAGAAACAACTTTAGTTTTTCATGTGGCTTTTTGTTGCTCTGATACTTCATTGTGTATGTGGTGTTGGGGTTTGAATCTATAGTCTTGAGTATACCAGGCAAGCACAATAACCACCAAGCCCCTGCTCCAGCCCCTGCAGTAGGTTTTTGTGAACATCCATGTCCTAATCCCTGGAACCTATAAATATGCTATGTTACATGGCAAGGAGGAATTATGGCTGCTAATCAATTGATCTTAAAAGAAGCAAATAATTCTACATTGTATGGGTGAGCTCACCATAATCACAAGGATCCTTCATGTGTGGAACACAACTAGATACCGCTGGTAGATAGGCCATGGCTCCTACTTTTATAGAAGATGCACATGCAAAAGTAATAGAAATACAGTCTTGTAAGGACAATGGTGAAAGTTTTTGTTTGATTTAGGCACAATTCATAGCACAATAAAGGGGGTAATATACCATCTGGCCTAGTAGGAAGGGTAAGGGAAAGCTTCAAAGAGTAGTTTGTTTACTTTAGATCTTGGCAAATAAACCAATGAAAGAAAGGAGGCATTTCACTACTTAGGAGGTAGGTGTGTGTATGTACATGAAGGTACAGGATCACGAGACAAGGTGATGAATCTTTTTTTTTTTTTTTAAAGAGAGAGAGTGACAGTGAGGGAAAGAGAGAGAGAGAGAAAGAGAATAAATTTTATTTAGTTTTTCATGTGACTTTCTTTGTTCCAGCACTTGGTTGTGTATGTGTGCTGACTTTTGAACCTGTGACCTTATGCATGCCAGGCAAGCACCATAACAGCTGAGCCACTGCTCCAGTCCCAAGGTGGTGAATATTTTAGGAACTATTTATAGCTTAGAGGACCAGCAGAGGAAGATAACAATAAGAAAGCAAGGATTATATCATGGAAAGTTTATTATATCTGATTATCTGATGATAAAGACTGGATTCTATGCTGTAAGCAATGAAGGATGATATTTATATATTTTTTTAAACAGAGAGAGAGAATTAATTTTTATTTTTTCATCTGTTGTTTTTCCTCCACTTAGTAGGATATATGGTACTGGGTATTGAACCAAGGGCCTTGCGTGTGTCAGGTAAGTGCTCTACCACTGAGACACCTCTTCAGTACCTGACATTTATATTGTTTATATGCCCCCAGATCCCTCCTCTTCTCCCTCCCTCCTCCACCCTACATTGCTAGGATTCCCCTACATTATGTGTTGCTTTGACTTTGGTGAGTTTAATACATGGTATTTGTATTTTTGGGTTTTTAAAATTTATTTTTATTAGTGCATTATAGTTGTACATAATGATGGGTTACTTGTCACATGTTCCTAGATGCACACAATTCAGCAACACAGTTTGTTCAATATTCCTCCTTCCTGCATTTGTATTTTTGAATGCCAGGCAAGTGCTCTACTGGTGAGCCACCTCTCCAGTCCCTGCTATTAGTATTTTTAATTCATTCAGGCAGGCAGCAGTTTAGCGGATGGCTTGGAGTGAAACTGGGGGTGATTTGACCTGTAGGAGGCCTTTGTAACAACCTTGGGAAGAAATAAGCATGTTAATAATAACTGGGATAAAGCATGAGTGTAGTTTGAGATGGAATTTAGAAACTGATGGCTTAATGAATACAGGTGAAGGAAAGCATCCAGCAACAAGTTAGGAAGGAAACGATTCGAATTTGAATTGACTTTGAGATCCTTGTAGGGTATGCAAACATGTCCTGTACGACATATAGGTAGAATGTTGGCTTATATGTATGGAACTCAGTAGAGAAATATTGACTAGAGATACAAATATTGAGGACAATGATTAGAAAATACAGAATTAGAAGAAGGTCGAGACCAACAATACAAAACAACAATACTCTCCAGATAGAAAAAAGGATATAGTGTGAGAGACAGGAGAAGCCATTGGATATAAACAGAAGCCTACGTGAAAAGAAAAAAAAAAGGAAAAAGAAAGAGAAGAAAAGCAACTGGCAGTGTGATGTTGCAAGTCTGTTATTCTAGTGACTTGGGAGGCTGAGGCAGGAGGATCACAAGTCCAAAGCCAGCCTTAGCAATTTAGCAAGGCCCTAAGCAGCTTAATGAAATCCTGTCTCAAAATAAAAAATAAAAAGGGATGGGGATGTAGCTCAGTGGTTAAGTGCCTCTGGTTTCAATCCCTGGTTAAGAAAAAAAAAAAAAAAAGCAGGGTCATCAAAGCCTTAAAGGAGAAAGTGGTCCTCTTACAGATAGCCTGGGAACTCTGGATAGCTTACCCTTGGAAGGAAAGAGACTACCAGGACAAATAGCTACTCATTGTTGTTGTTTTTTTTTTTTTAAAGAGAGAAGGACAGTGAGAGAGAGAGAGAGAGAATCAATTTTTATTGAGTTTTTCACATGGCTTTCATTGCTCTGACACTTAGTTGTGTACATGGTGCTGAGTTTGAATCTGTGTACTTTCGCAGGCTGCGCAAGCGCTGTAACCATGGAGCCACTGCTCCAGCCCCTAGCTACTCATTTTTAATTCTCTCACTCCATTGCCTTGACTGCTCATGCCTAGCCTTGCACATTGTTGTGCAAACAATATCAATGATGCCTGTAAAACCAGAGACAGCAGAGTTTTCTCACAAATCAAGGAAATAAACTGGTATCCTCCTTTTCAGCAATTTTATGATAAACAGAGTGGGGGGAAAGCCTATAAGACTTGTCATTTACTGTATCATGAAATCTTTCAATTTCTATAAAGTCCAAGCTCATCATACTCATAAAAATAAAAGTTAATTGAAAACTATTTCAGTGAACCGCATATTGAATTAATATCAATCTCTCATTATGTAATAAAAATTTCCTTTTGTTTTTCATCACAAGTTATCTGCTGTGTTCCATTTAACTGTATAAAGAAAAAATTTTCTATTCTAGTTTATTTTTAAATTGAATTATCAAAGCACAGTTTAAGAATACTTAATAGAAAATTAATCACTGCTTTTTAAAAGGGAAAGTATATCATAAGTTATATACAATTAGTAAATCCAGACAAAGAAACATAGCAAGAAACATCTTTTAATTAGTCTTTGTTACTGTATTAAATAGCACACCAGTATTGCTCCTTGGTGAGAATTTGTTCTGACCAGTGTCTGGGTAGAAAAGCATGAGTTGGCACTAAACTTTAATCCTGATTCCGTTGCTATTATTTTAACAGCTTTGAAAAAAATTATTTAACATACCTATGTTTTGACTTTTATCTGTCAACATGTCATAAAAATATCTCTCCCAGTATGTTATAAGGGTAAAATAACATCACACAAAAAGACTCAGAAAAAAAATTGGGACTCTAAAATTAGAAGTTACTATTAATCTTGGTTCCAAAGCAACAACACTTTTCAATTCACTTTAAAGAGAAATCAGTCAAATTTTGACTTTTCTAGAAACCCAAACAAACAAATATATAAAATAATATATAACAATAGCACAATTTGTAAAATATAAAGTATGCAATTTAATTCTAGAGAATATTGATGTTTCCAGTTAAGGCTTTAACCTAGAATATTTTAAGGTCCTACAATTAAAGTCTATTATTAAACTCTGATATATTTTCATTACAGTTTTTACTTATAAAACTGGTGAACTTTGGGATTTTTCTGTACTATATTATAAAGCATAGAGAATTTTCATAGGAATGACCCTTGAAAGCAGAACCAAGTATCATTTTCAGTCTATGGAGATGAAAGATATTTTTTTCGACACTACTCTCATCTGAAGTAGGAAAGTGTTTCTCCTTGTTTTAAGTCTAGCAGGGTCTGCATCACTGATGACATACAGCAGCATTGATACCGTGACAGTTTCTGGGCCCAGCCTTAAGATACTTATGATTTCAACTTCCTGTTAGAATATTCATTTCTGGACCTCAATGGCCATGGCATGAGGAAGCCTGAGGAGCACCCTGTGGAGAGGGCCCCAGGCAGAAGCTCCTGTGCAATGGAACCACTGACCCAGCCCATACCCTGGCTGGGTTTGCAGCACAGCTACTACAGCTGGCTGGCTGCTATGGATTGAAAGTTGTTGTCCCCTCTCCCCCAAATTCCTTTGTTGAAAATGTAATCCCCAATAGGATGGTATTTGGAGATGAATTCTTTGGGAGATTAGGTCATGAGGATGGAGCCCTCATGATAAGATCAGTGTACTTGTAAGAGAATAGAGTCAGTCTGTTCTCTTTCTGTGTCCATCCTTCTTGCTCTCCCTCCATCATGTGAAGATACAAGAAGCAGACAAGTATCTGTTAATCAGAAAGAAGGCCTTCATCAGGAACCCAGATCCCAGATTTCTAGATTTCAGAACTATGAAAAACAATGTCACCCAGTCTGTGACTGGGGTATAGTAGTTCAAACTGAGCAAGACACTAGGCATAAGTCAACTGTCTTAGAAGTGTATTCTTCCCCAGTCAACTGAAGCCATGGGGGAACTGAAACTTACCATTCCCTATCAATCCCTGTCTGTTATGGTTTGGATGAAAGTTGTGCCCCAAAAGCTCATGTGTGACAACGTGGGAAGGCAGAGGTGAAATGTTTAGGTTGTAAGAGTTTTAACCCAATCAGTAAGTTAACCCCCTAGCAACTGAAGGCAGGTAGGGAGTGACTGGAGGAGATGGGTCTCAGGGGCATGCCTTTAGGATATATATTTTGTATCTGAAGTGGAATTTCTCTCTGTGCTTCCTGCAGCCATGCCTTGAGACACTTTCCTCTGTCACACTCTTCTGTCATGATGCTCTGCCTCACCTTGAGTCCAGAGGAATGGAGCTGGCCTTCTATGGACTAAGACCTCTGAAACCATGAACCCCTAATCAACCTTTCCTCCAAAAATTGTTCTTTTTGGGTCTTTTAGTCACAAGAGCAGAATAACTAACACACTATCTGAATTGCAGATTTATGGGGACATTTGGAAACTATTTCCTCCCTACAACTGAGAGAGACCATGGAAGAGAATAGCTTTTTCAAAGTTTTTGTGTGAATACCAAATCGTAGAGAAAGCCCGCTAGCCATTGTAATCGCAATCACACAACTGTCCTAGGTAAATGATTGGGAGAAACTGACTCCCTTATGACATTGTTGAACCCTTTCCCTTATTCTTGAAATGCCTGCCTTCAAACTTTTTTGGAGTGACATAACCACACACCTCACTATGTTTAAACAAGTTGCAATAGGGTATTTTGGTATAGTTGAAAGCAAACTTTCCTGACTTAATCATGCTATCAGTGGCATACACAATGCTAAAAACAGCAACAACAACAAAAATGTAGCATATATTTGATCATTATTCTTGTAAGTAAAGCATAAGGTCAAATATAAAAATTAATGTCAAAAATCACCATTGATCCCCCTAGCTATTCATACGCCTCACTCACACATCTCAAAATATTGTATACATTTTTTTTGCTTTAGCTTTTAATCATTTGTATACATAATTCATATTGCCTACCAGGTTGTAATCTCTCTCTCTCTCTTTTTCTCTGTCTTTTGGTACTGGACATTGAATTGAGGGATACTTAACTACTGAATCACATCTCTTGCCCTTTTGATTTTTTTACTTTGAGACAGGGTCTTGCTAAGTTGCTTAGGGCCTTTTGAGTTGCTGAGGCTGACTTTGAATATTATCCTCCTGGCTTAGACTCCCAAGCTACTGGGATTACAGGCTTGTGCCACTATGCCCAGCAGGATTGTAATCATTTTTTGGTACCCCTGCCAATAGTCTGAATAAACCCAATCTGTTATTCCACAGATAACAACAATTTGTTAAATGAATTAATGATTAAGTCAATATATTTAAATTACATAAATGTGTGAAAGGCTGCCATAATCATTTCCAAGGAAGGCTGTACCCTTATTGAGTGTGGGAACAACTCGTTCACCAATTTTTGGATAGTTTTATTACATGTTTTCACTTTTGAACCCTACCATCAAATATAGTTTAATTCTGACGTCAACACAGAGATTTATATAAGAAAACAGAAAAAAAGGTCATTTGTGAATCTCCACTGAGGAAAAAGAATAGAGGCCAGTATAGTCCAGAGAAGTCTGGTTAGAGGTGAATGAGCTTCCTTGTGACAGCATGCTGCCCTAAGCTTCTATTCAGCCCAATCTAAGCTTGTGCCTTTTGATTACAGTAGTTGAAGAAATTCTGTGCCCATAAAATAATGGCCTGATAATTCTTCAAACTCTTCCAATTTTTCAATGTTAGGGAAGAAAATCAGCTATTAATCAAGTTTCCAAACTCAAAAATTTAATATTAGGGGGTCTGGAGCAGTAGCTCAGTGGAAGAGCACTTATCTGGCATGAGTGACGATCTGGGTTTGAATCCTAGCATGACATATACAGCTAAGTGTAGGAAAATCAAAAACCAGAGGGAAAAAAAATTGTTTCCCTCTCTCTCTCTCTCTCTCACACACACACACACACATTCTCTCTCTCTCTTTAAAAAAAACTCTCTTAAATATTCAAGTATGAGGAAGGAACAGGACATAATCTTTGATAAAGAAAGATTAAGAATTTAGTGAGTCTGAGGATAGCTGCATATGGACCCTGGACTTGGTTGGGATGGATGTCAAAGTTTTGGGGCACCTTAAGTTAGGTTATGAGATAAAGAAAGATTTAGCAAAAATCAGCTCTATTTAAAAGTGTTCCTTAGACCTAGCCACAATAGAGAAAAATGGGAAAGAAAGGAGTTTGGATGGTTCATGTTTATCTTTAATGTTACTCCTTTATTTAGCTTTGAGGATAAAATAATTTATAACCTTCTATCTGTGTAAATTTGTCTAAATTACCTCTCTACCTCTGAGTCTCTGTTTTGTCAACTATAAAGTGGAGATAATGATACTGCATAGATTTCTTGATATTACATAAAATAAACATAAATATATACTTATTTGATGTATTCATATATATTAGCTTAGCACAGTCTCTGGGGTATAACATCCTCCTACAAACAAATGTTAGATATTTTCAAAAAAGGATAATTGAACACATACTGGGTTCTTTGCTTTAGACACTGATAATATAAGGGTGAACGAACAAGATATAGCCTACGTTCTGGGGAAGGATGGAAAAAATGTGCTTATTAGAAATGCTGGACAAACTTTTGGATCTAAAACAACAGATTCTTGGAGTTTGGAAACTTATGTGAAACAAAAAAATATACAAAAGGTTAACAAATATTCACAAGGGAAAATATACCTGAACTTCAATGCACAATAGGGTTGTTTTGTTCTATTTAGAATTTCCTTTTCAAACATTTGCTTTTCTGGATCAGAGTAGACCTGGGAATATGATCTTCTAGATGATTTTATAAAAAGAAAAGAGAGATAATTTGAGTAGATAATATGGGATCAGGTATATATCTCAGTGGCAGAACACTTGTCTAGCATGTGCAAGGTCCTGGGTCCAATCTCCAGCCAAAAAGAAAAACAGAAAAAGGGAAAAGAAAACATAAATGGAACCAAAACATCAAAGGTTTAGAGTTGAACAAGGTTAGAATAAGACTCACAGGATGAAATCAGCAGGTACAGTGAGGCAGAAAAAAAAAAAAAAAAGAAAAACTACATTGTTTGGCAGTTGACTGGAAAGAACAAAATAAAAAGAATCTCTAAATCAGATGAACATTAAACAAACAAGCAAAGACAATTAAAAAAAACAGTGCAAAAGCTAACTGGGAAGAAATAGCTAGAGTAAAGCTAGAGAAGCCAACATGAATGAAAAAAATGTGTGTAATACACTTATCATGCTATTTAGGAATCCTGAAAGAGGATTTTAGTGTGGGCTGGACATGCTTATATCCTACTGGGGTATCATTTAGTTTAAGTCATTGACAAAACTAGTGAAATGACCAAGGAGCATAAATGGTCTACCAGTAGCAGTTATTTACACTGAGAACATTAGGAATAATTTTCTATTTACACTGTATTCCCTTCCAAGAAACTATGTGTACACATGTCGGTATGCATGTTTTAGAAATGAAAAAAAAAACACCTATGGAATGCCATTAATTCAAGGCCATGTCTAAAATATTTATACATTGTGGACAGGTTAAGATAAATAATATTGTTTTTATTTATGTCACAGACTTATGTGTTTTCTTAGCAAATCAATTTTTGAGCCAGAGCAGATCAGAGAGGATTCAGTTGTTTGGAGCTTTCAAAACATCTGGAAAGTTATTCTGGCAAGTAGAATCAAATCCAATAGCAAAACAGATGTTTTCCACTGTGGCGGGAAAACATGTATTGCATATGGTCCAAATCCTTTTCAGAAATAACATTCCACCTCTTAACAGGCCTTTGGACCACAGTGCTCTCAGGGTCTCTGCCAGTAAAAGCATGGCCAAGGCCATTGAGGTGTTTGAAAGTCAATATTTTATAATTACCTTTTTATCTTGTGTTTTATAAAGCAAGAGAGAAAAGTTTTAAAACTCTAGTTTGCCCTTACAAGCCCTCACTTAGAAAGTTGGAGTTGGATTAAAACCAATCGGTAATCTCTGGCAGGACTTCTGGGAGCTAAAAGTGGGGGAAGGACAGAAGATCAGGAGAGAGCAGAGCAGTCTTTTTTTTTCTTTTCTTTTTTAAAATTTTATTTAGTTTTTCATGTGACTTTCGTTGCTCTGAGACTTTGATGTGTATGTGGTGCTGGAGTTTGAACTCGTATACTCGTGCATGCCGGGGCAAACGTAGTAACCACTGAGCCACCGCTCCAGCCCCCAGAGTCCTTTTTTGTTCAGAATAAGTAAAGAAAATATTCTTGCCCCTGACAATTTGGAAAGAGGCTCAGAAGCTCTAGGAAAGTCTTGTCTAAAAACAACAACAACAAAACCCCATAAACTATTGTGTCCCAGGATTATAGGAAATATATCCATTAAAAATTCATTTAGGGAAAAATTTCCTTTTATGTATTCTCATATGCACACCAATTTAACTTTTAGATGGAACAAATCACATATTATAGGGTATTTTTGTCTTTGTAAAAACAGCTACAAAATTCGCTGTTGCTGTTGACACAGGATCTTACTGGGTTTCCCAGGCTTGCCTGGAACTCCCAGTGTCACCAGTATCTGGGACTAGAGGCATGGGACTAGAGGCATTGTGCCTGGCTTAAAAAGCTATAAAATTTTAATATATGAAAAGTGCTTACACTGGTCATTTGTCAATTAATTGTTTTAAACTAAATTGTCCCATATTCAATAGAATCAATTTCCTGGAAATTGGAAACCTTTACAGCAGAATATTTTCCCGGTTTAAAGATTACAATTTCAGCAATTTTTTTAACCAAGGAAAAAATAAAAATAAGGAAAAACTAAGAACATAAAAATGACATTTTATTGTGACAATTAATCTGAAAATAATTTTTCCCAAGAGTGATTATGTTGATTGAGTTGGTTTAGAATCAGAGTTGTCAATATTTGAAAATGTTGATTAACTAAATAGAAAAGTAGTTAGGTTGCTCAAGATCACTGCTGAGAAATAGTCTGCAGATTCAAAAGCTCAACCTGTAAAGATAAAGGGTGCAAATCCTTATTTGGATTTAAAGATGTTGAGACTTCTGCTATTTCCAAATAAGTGTTGCCTGCTGGCACGTGATGACTGAGGTCTCTTAATAATGAGGTGCTACTGGGTAGAGGCTGCATCATTGACAGAGATTCTCTCTTTGTACTCTGTTCTTCTCTGCTTGGAGCATATGCCTGCCAAAATAACTATTACTATGAAGGCTGGGATTTGGATTCACATGTCTCAGGGAAAATGTGAACAGAGTCAATTATTGATACCAAACAGACACAACTTATTTTTAACTTCTTATTAGCGTTATAACCTGATCCACTTATGATATCATCACCATTTCTGTTTACTCTCATTCTTGGCTAAGACTTGCTCATCAGGAATTTTAGGAAGAACGCCTGTTGAACCTGAAACACTTTAATTATCACCCGGCTCTGGGGAATTATGAGCTAGAAAGATAGCATACTTTAGGGAGGAAAATAAAGATCTCTCTATAAAGATTATTTGCATTTGTCTAAGAGATAATACCATTCATCCATTGCATGGAGAACTGCCCAGAATAAAAATGAGCAAGGAGCAAAGATTTGCTAAGTGGATAGCTTTCTAATTCCTTTTGAGACAGGGCTTCCAAGTATAACTTTACTTTGAAGTGTTGTGAATTTCCAAAATTGGATATACACCAGTTTGGGTAAGTGTGAAAATAAATCCATGGTCAGAGAAAAAAAAAAAAAAGAAAGAAAGAATTCTATGGTTTTGCAGCCCAACTAAATAGTGAGAAACTGACATTGTGTGGGCAAGAAAAGGAACAAGTGGAAATAGAAAAGTGCAAAAGAGTGCAAAAAATTAGGAATGTGTGTAACTGAAGAATGTGTGCTCTGGTATAAAGGTAAAAATGAGGGGCTGGAATTGTGGCTTAGTGGTTGCAGTGCTTGCCTGGCATTCGAGAGCACGCAAGTTCAAACCCCAGCATCACGTACACAACGAAGTCTCTGAAGAATGAGGCCCACGTGAAAGGCTAAATAAAATCGATTCTCTCTCTCTCTCTTTCTCTCACTGTCCCACTCTCTTAAAAAAATAAATAAATAAAGGTAAAAATGAAGTTCTAGTGTAATTTCTGGGACTGATTTGCATCCATTTCAGTTGTTTCCAGGAAGAAGAGGAAAGAAGTTTAGCATCAGAAAAATATTCCAGATCGGAAGAAAAGTGAATGTATCTCAAGAGACCGTAGGGAGAGAATTGCAAGAAACACTAGTGATGAAATCAGCGTTGGACACATTGTGGAAGTGGAAAAATTTTGGCTTTTCTTTTACCGGCTGTATCCATCCTCCACCCCTGCTGTGGAAGGTGGGGCAGAGTACAAACAGGAAAAATAATGAAGAAAAAGAATATGACCCAGATGCCCTTCCGACTTTCCTAACCTTGGAAAGGAAAGTAATTAGGCCAAATCCAAAGAGATAAAACTTTAGTTTTTTTCCTTAAGAATTAAAAAATGCCACAGATCAGAATTGTAAATCATTAAAAGTTCATGATCTATAGGAAATTAGAATCGATAGGCTCTTTGGTTTCTATTTATACGCTTCTTTGAACGTGTATTAAATATTTTTTTCCAACTCATTTTATCAAGTGAAATCTTCCATATGGCTTTGCAGAGAATGAATTTCAAAGTTGTGGAATAGTGGAATCAGACCTGGAACGAGCCTGCCTCTCTTTTCATCCAACCCTCTCGTTTTTTTCCCTTAGCAATTCTGGAGTGTGATGTAAACAGAATCTTCGAGTCCACTCGCTCATTAGAAACACAAAATGGCTTCAGTCACTCCTCTGCTCCCTTCCAGCTACTACTCCATCTTTCTCTTCCCAGCCAGGCTCCTCATAGCCACAGTCCCCCTTCCTCACCTTCCTTTCACTTTCTGGGGCCACAGAGCTGCTGCCCCACTCTCGTTGACTTCCTGGGCAATAACCGTTGGCCAGATCCCTCTGTGTGCCTCACTTTCTCATCTATAAAGTGGAGATGACAATAAGAATCCCTACTTTACAGGGCTGCTTTGAGCATTCAACAAGTTAAGCCATGCCTCTAACCCCATCTGGTGTGTTATAGTTCCCCAGTGAAATGCATTTTGAGTTCTTAACTGTTGTTCTCTTCCTTGATACTGTTGTACCAATTCCCAGCTTCCTTCTAGCCCTCCTCTTTCCTTCTTCCCTTTAGAGTTTTGTTTGTTTGTTTTCCCCACAAGTATCGGAGTCTCTTTCATCTGCCAGCAGGACCCTGGGGCACCGTGGCTAGCAAGACAGCACATGAGTGCTCTCTGGGGCTCCTATACTTCCTTTTCCTTTTACCAATCTCTGGGCTGCTTCTCAGTTTTCCATGCAGACTCCTTTTCCTCTGTCTGCCTCTTGGCCTCTTAAATGGTCCTGATGTTATGTTTTCTTATTTAAACATATAACCCTGAAGATGAAGACATCTGTGTGATTCTAAACGTCTTCTGCCTTGACTTTACTTCTAGTTCTACACTTTGACCTACCTATAAATTGTCTCTAGTTATCACAAAGAAACTTCATCCCAAAATATCCCACATGGGATGGATTGTCTCCATACCACAGCCTCTACTCTCCAAACCTGGTCTGACCCTGTAGTCAATGGCACTGCCACCCACCCAGAATCACAGATCAGCGCTTCATCAACGGCTGCACATCCCACAGTTGAAATTCTACTTGTTCCTCGAATGAAGTTTCTCTCTTCCTACTTTCCCAGTTCAGGCCTTGATTTTTTTCTCTTTATAGAAGACCAGACTTCAAAGTTGTTTCCATTCTTGTCTCCCATTCTGTCAGTCTATCTTAATACACTTTCTCAAGCACAACCTTTATCATTAATTCAATAATTTATCTCACTGGCTTACTTATTTGATAACATTTAATGTAAATCTGCCATGGGCCAGGCACAGATCATTTTGTTTCTCTTTTTAAATTCCTTCCATGGAGCATGCCTAGGTGTCCTTGAACAGATGAATGGATAAAGACAATGTGGTATATATACACAGTGGAGTATTACCCAGTCATAAAGAATAATGACTTATGGCATTTGCTTGTAAATGGATGGAACTGGGGACTATCATGCTAAGTAAAATAAATCAGACCCTAAAAGTCAAAGGTCATATTTTTCTCCAATATGTGGAAATGTGGAAGCTAACCCAAAGTAAAGGAAGCAGAGAGAAGATCAATGGTCTAGACAAGGGGGAGTGAAGGGAAGGAAGGGATGGGACAGGGAAAGTCAGTGGAATGAATCTGACCTAACTTCCCAAGTTCATATATCAGTCCACTACTGTGAATCTCATCATCAGGTACATCCACAAGACATTAATTAAACAAAAACTATAATAGCAGAAAGATCAGTAGAAGAGAGAGAAGGGAACAGGGGGTGAGAGGAAGGAAGGGGAAGTATTAGGGACTGAATTAGAACAAATTATACTCCATGCTTTTATAATTATGTCAAAATGAATCCTAAGTTTATGTATAACTAAAAAGAACCAATTAAAAAAGCAAAAGAAAAAAATTCCTTCCAAGGTGCCTTGACTCCTTTTTATTATCCTTGTGCCTAGTTACATTCTGTGCCGGTCCCCAGCCCCTGCCCACTCCCTCGACAAACTGCTACATGTTCTGCCTAACAGCTCAGATTCCTCCTCAGGCATTCATTCAATTCTGCCCAACACTGTAGACATAGCAATAAGCAGAACTGACAAATCCCTGTTCTCACAGCATTTACATGTGGGAAACAGATAAGAAATTATTAAACCAGATGTTCAGATTGTGGTAAGTGCTGTGGAAAAAAAAAAGATCAATGTAGTAGGGAGACGGGGGATGAAAGAGAGACAGAGTATGTGGTGAAGGTGGGATGGAAATACCGTTTAGATAGGGTAGTTAGTTGTTCAGAGAAATCCTTTCTGGTGCTATAGCATTCCAGCTGAGTCCTGAATGAAGTGAGAGAGTGAGCCTTGGCTCTGTTTTAGTCAGCTTTTTCACTGCTGTGACTAAAAAGACCTGACAAAAATAATTTTAGGGGAGAACTCTTCTGGGGCTCATGGTTTCAGAGGTCTTAGTCCATAGATGGCTGACTCCACTCCTCACGGCTCCAGGTCAAGCAGAACATCAAGGCAGAAGAGTGTGGTGGAAGAAAGTGGCTCAGGACATGGCCAGAAGGCAGACAGAGAAAGACTCCACTTTCCAGATAGAAAATATATACCCCAAGGCACGCCCCCAACCACCCACCTCCTTCAACCGCACCCTACCTGCCTTCAGGTACCACTTAGTCCCTATCAGGAGATTAATTCGCTGATGGTGTTAAAGCTCTCACCACCCAATCATTTCACCTCTAAACTTTGCCTTGTCTCACACATGAGCTTTTGGGGGACACCTAATATTTCAAGTCCCCATGAGGCCACTCCTAATTTTGAGCAGCAGAGTCGTTCACTCATTTCTCAGTGCTCAGACAGTGCCTGATACTAGACAGTACTGTTGCAACACTGCATGTGATCGCCATTGTTTATGTCTAATTGCAAAAGTCAAGCCCTCGAGGATGGAGATCATCTTGTTCTCCCTTTCACATCCCCAGGGTCTACCCTGTGCTTGGCAGGCGCCTAGACCTTTGTGGAATGGGTGAGTCAGAGGCCTTAAAATGCTTAAGAAAGTGCTTGAGTCAGCTGATAAGGCTGCTGGGCTGCCACTGCTTTCAGAACTCCAGGCTAAGGTATTCCTTGCCTCTCTCTCCGCACTGGGTGTTCATATTTTACCGGCTGTGGCTAGTTTCCTCCAGAAACCTGGATCATGAACACACTGGTACTGACTTCCAGTCCTGACCCTCTACTCCTTTCAGATTTCTTATATGTGGCACTGATAAGTGTGGCCTGTGTGGGAAGTGCTGGGATAACATGTTGCAGCTCTGGGAAGATTCATCCGAATAAGTGAGGATAAAGTGCAAGCGTGGGGACAGAATGTGGCCGGACTTGCAGCTTGAG
>PVKS010026451.1:0-28632 GCA_004027875.1 Aplodontia rufa | reverse complement strand
TACTTCCAGTTCCTACTTCCCCTAAAGCCCAGGTATTTTATTTAAAGCAAACAACCAAGGTTGGCTGCCTCGGAACATTCCAGCACCAAGCCCAAGCGGAATAATTAGTGCAAGCTCACACATGTAACACACACAGAGGCTCACTCTCTCTCCTTCATTCCATATTACACAACGTGTACCGAAACAGTGCCTTGAAGCACAACAGGACTTTCTTCCTACAGGAAGGTCTGAGCATCCATGAGTAATGAAGTTACTGGTGCACTTCAATTCTTCACTGTTTATTTTTAGTCTTAATCTAATTTTAATAGTGCAGATATTTCAACACATAGTATTTACTATATCCCTATCCATTTCTCCATAAAATAAAAAAGTACATATCCAAAGCCAGAGAGGATTTAAATTTATTTCACCCTAAAAAAATTTCACTTCTCTTAATGTTGGTAAGTAGCGGGTTGAATCTGAATTATTTATGGAACCTGGGAAGTTCTTGCTCAAGTACTTCTTCTGTTAAACCATATTTACTCCGTTTGCACTTTTACGGTGGAGGCATTAAAGTTTATATTTGAAGCAAAAGTTGCTATGCTATATTCCATTGCAATGGTTCATGTGTTCATAATATGTTTCTGAATTTTAAAAGAAATAAATTATTGTAGAGTTATTACACCTATAAGAGCTGCCAAATATTTGTAACAGTTTTGACAGGTATAGGCAATAAAAGGCTACTAAAGGATTTCAGGCCAAATAAATTGCACTCAAAAGTCTTAAAAAGTTTCCTGGAAGTAAAGAAATTATGGGCTTCATTCTGTCTCTTCAAGGTATCACATGTAAGGACAATATTCAATTCTATATATCAACTTTATGATCTGTATGACTCAGAAGTTTCCAGCTTCTTTTTTAATTTGGTGGAAAGTCAGGGGAAGCGGTGCGTACGTTAGTTAAATCTGACCTACATTTGTGACAATGCACGTCAAAGACCACATGTGGAACTCACATTTGCATGGACAACACCCTCACATGTTCTGGCCTGCACGGACCCAGGGCTCCCTGACACTACTCCCCAGGACTGGCTGCTGGAGCCACACATCAGAGGAGGTGAAGGGAACACCCCTAAGAACAGAGACATGATGATTTACTTCGGCAGAAGTCACAGATTATTCAAGACTATCTGTGTTTGGAAACAAAGAAAATACCAGAACGCAACAGTAATACTGCCTCCCAGGGTCCCCACCATGGGATTTCCCCTCCGTAGTCGGCATTACCTTTCCTAAAAATCCTGCTACTGCTGCCTTCTTCTGATCTTCTATCAACCAAACTAAAACTATCCTTTCTCTGCATTATTAAGAAGGGAAAAAAAGTATAGAGAGAGAGAGAGAGAGAGATTGTGTGTGTGTGTGTGTGTTGTGTGTGTGTGTGTGTGTGCGTGCGTGTTTCTTTTCCTAAGCCAGCTTGATCATCTTATTGGCAATCCAGAAGCCTTCCTTGAGACCTCCTGCTGTAATATCCCTACCACCGGCTACTCAGCTACTTCTATTTAGAGTCAATGAGGATGCATGTCCTTCTGTAAACACTATATATTCCCCAGACTCCAAGACACCAGGGGCTCAGAGACAATCAAAGCAACTGAGCAAACATTTATTGAGCTGCTGCATTGCCCGCTGAGCCTCAGAATTAAAAATAAAAAACATTTGAGCAGTCTCCCTCCAAAGACTTCACAATCTGTTATGGAAGACAAATATCTGCTCTAAACACTAGAGGGAAATGAGAGAGGTGTGTGTCCAGGGACACAAGTGGAGGGTGGGAGAGGCAACGTAGTTGGCCCATTAATCTGGGGTCTGGCAGGGTGTTTTCAGGACCAGAGTGAGACACCATCTCTACCTCCCTTCTTCATCCTAACACAGAACGCTACACTTCCATGGGTAAGTGTGCATTAATATAATCAAGAGAGATCTCCCTTTAAGGGTAGGAGAGCAGTCTCAAGGGGAAATGGGATGCAGCAGCTCATGGAGGCAGAGGGGGTGACAGTGAGTTCACACTGCTTGGCCATGGGCACCGAGGGAGAAGTTACAGGGTCAGTCTCCACACCCTACCTACCCCAGCCTTCAGCCACCTGTTTTCTTAGCCAATAAGACCTATTCCCCCAACTCAAAGCACAGAATTGGAGTTGCAGCCCCAGATCCCCACACTGGAAGGGCGCACCTACCCTTGTGGCTGGCTTCCCACAATCTACATACAATCTACTTTTTCAAAGACAAAGATGACAGTTGGCACACGAATTTGCTGACCCCTTCTTGACACTTCAGTAGAGAGGCTGGTTCAAGCTGGCCCCATCTGTGGGCAATAATGGGTGCTTCTGCTGACGCTCTTCTAAACATTAGCACGATTTATCTTTGCATATAATATTTAAAGCTGCCAAGAGATTTTGCAATTACAAAGTCTGTTTCCATTTTCCCTCTCTGATTTTATACTTACAGTTTTCCAAGAAAGCATTATTATTCCTACTTCAAAAAAATACCAACTAAAATAAATCAATAAATACTAAGCCCCAGGAAGATCAAATTACTATACCAAATTTCCTCAAATAGACAATGTTAAAAACGTGCGGGTGGACCCAGCAACCCTGACACTCAAAGTCAAAACCTGGTAAGTTAGATAGTTCTGGTTTGGCTCACTTTGCATTTTTTTATTTGTTTCAAAGAATTAAATTTAAAAGGTGGATATTTAACTCAGAAATAAAGATTTCTAAAAATCCTTCAAAACTCAGATCTTGGAAGCTTTGCAATTCTAGGCTGACTCAATGTGACAATGACAAGAGACAGAGACACCTGCAGGCTAGTTTGCCACAGTGGGACCCAGGCTGCATCAGATATGCTCCTTCACCTCATATGCCTGCACCTGTGTCCACCACCCCCAACCCCTACTGCCATGGGACCACTGCAAAACAGAAGGCACGAGTCTACATGTGGCAGACACCCACAAGGCTCCCAGAGTTGTCAACAGCACCGAAGTGGCCCCAGGGCCACTCCGGACCCAGCCACACCAACTTCATCTGAATGTCACCTGGTCAACTATGCCACAGTACCACCTCCAATGAATTTAAAGAATGATAGGAAAAGCAATGAAGAATACTTCAGCTGAAAAAGTCTGGCTACAACCTGGTCAAATCATTATATTTTACATATTTCTGGAGGGGAAAAGCTGCTGGATTCAAATCCTTTTCTTTAACCCTATTTCCATCCTCTTTTTTAAAACCCACAAGTTAATCTTCCAGTATTCTGCACCAAGGATCCCAGGAGAGATCAAGGTTTACAGGTCCCAGAAGAGTCCCCAAAAGAGTCACTTTCATTGTTGTTAATATAATTCTAAAGAAAGGATGGCAGATGGAGGGCATTTATCACAACTTCTACTCTGCTAGCTAACAGGCATTGATTGGAAAGGAAAACAAAAGTTTTAAGGAAAGGCCATTGATTTAAGTGGTGGAGTCAAACTCTTGGTTAGGTTTTATGATTTCAGGTCCACTTTGGAATTTGAATCTGCTCATGGAAAGCAGATGTTTAGCTGCTAAAACAATGACATTTAAAGTTTCATTTCATAAAATTAAATCAGAAGCTCACAAGGAAGCAGCCCACACAGTTACAGTTAGATAAGAAGCAACTGGCCTCCAAGTCCAGGCTGAAAAGTTTGTGGAGCTGCAGAAAATGACATTGGGAGGCATTTGTGTGTGTGCGTGTGTGTGTGCGTGTGTGGGGTGCTGCGGGAGGTGAAGACCCTGTCCCCTCCTTGAATCAGACTTGCATGCTGTCTATTCAGAAAAAAAAGCACACTTCTCATGAAGACAAGAAAGAGGCTTAAGGGGCAGGACCAAAGGGCCCGAGTTGGGAGTTAAGAAATGAATCAGTTAATTATACATACATGCAATACTGGGGTTAACTCTGACACAATAAACAAGCATGCAAGGTCGTTTGGAATGCAGTCTGTTCTAGTTCAGTCTCCAATACCTTCCCTTTCCCTCTTCTCCAGCCTTCCTCTGTTCCCTTTCATCTACTCTACTGATGTTTCTTCTATTTATTTATAGCTTTTTTATGGTTATACGTAAAGGTGACATTCACTGTGGTACAGTCATATGCGTATAGCTGGAATTCATTTCTTAATTGTTAAACTTTGTGAGCTAAGTAGAAACCTAGCCGTACAGCAGGCATTAACCATCCATAGAAGAACAGAAGTGGATTGGAAGGCAGCATTAGTGAACACTGAATTAGAGCCTTTCATCTTACACATCAGGAAACAGAAGCCAGGAAAATTAGGTGCGTTGCCCAAATACAAATGCCATATGCAGGGGTCTGTAGGAAAAATATGCCCCCGAAAATGATGCTGACGAGATGCTAGAGTCCTTGAAATTAAGTGTGCTTGTGCCTTTCCAGAGCAAGGGGCTTAAAACTGTGAGCGTGGCAATACTGTCTGAGGCAGGTGGCAGTCAATGCACAGCTCAGTGAAAAAAACAACTGTTCTCTCCAATGCTCCAACGGAAGGACCCTGTGCTATCTGCTGTCTTACTCCAGGGAAAGTGAATCTGCAACTAATGCTCACTGACAACCTTTCTACATATACGAAAGCGATATTTATTTCAAAAGTGATTCTCAAGTCTACAGGAGAAGGGCAAGTCACACGGGCAGCTCAAGAAGGGTGCTATACAATGCAGAGCCTGATATTTCACACAATCCATGCTATGAAGACCTGACCATCGAAAGCCCTCTTGGAGACCACAGAAAAATGAGTCATTTACTTTTTTGAGTGCTTGTACTACTAATTCATTTGCAATAAAATATTTCTTGAAAACTTCCTTCTTATATAAATTGTGTAGATTGGGGGCTTAGTGCCTAGGTCCCAAAATTCATGTTGCACCCGGAAAGGCAAGGTCCTTTGTCCCAGAGTGTTTGCTCCAAGCCACACCTCCTGCACCCACCTCTGGCACCATGCAGTGCATGCGGTGATTCATCAGGTTGGGCAAATGGAGCTAAGTGCTTCCCAGACACCCTTGAGGAAGAAGACGCAACTACTGTTTGGTACTCTTACGGTGGTGTGCCCAAAGAAAACCAGAAACCAGTGTTCCTTCTCCAACTCAATGTACCACTGAAAGGGTGGCTCTTCACTTTTACTATTTATGCCCCAAGAAAAAGATATTGGAGCACAAATCCTGGGAAAACCCAGTCCATGAATTCCAAACCCAGTCCCTCCAAATTCTCCATCAATCCAATAGTGAACACGCTTGTCTCTCCAGGGCGTAAATGTGTCTACATTTTGAAGTATTTCCTTCCTCCTTTGACCTAACTTCAATACAAGTTATGGAAAAGAGGTGAATTTTCCAAGACAGATTCCTGTATGAGTATGTAGTCTTCTGTCTCTTATCTTTCATTCTTCCTATCCTTAAAAAAAAAGTATCTTTTTTAGATGTGGTGATTAATAGTACACCACCTGCTAGGCCATGAGGTTTTAGTGTTTGGTCAAATGTTATTCTGGGTTTCCGTGAGGGTGGTTTTGGATGAACTTAACTTTTGAATCAGTACATAGAGTATAGGTTGCCCTCCATCTCTGAGTGGGCCACATCCAATCAGAAGAAGGTAAATGGAAGGAAAAGATGGAGACTTCTGTCAGTCAGAGGATACTCCTCCTGCCAACTATCAAGCTGAACATCAGTTTTTTCCTGACTCTGGACTGGAACTACACTATCACCCTCCTGAACCTCCAGCTAGCTTGTCAGCAACTGCTCTTGGGATTCTCGGCCTCCATAACTGTGTGAGCCAATTTCCTATAATAATTCCCTTTGCCTCTGTCTTTACACACCCTCTTGGTTCTGCTTGTCTAAAGAACCCTGACTCATACAACACGATGGAGACCTCTAACAAACACCACATTTTCCCTTTCTCTGTTTTAAAAATACAACTAAACCATGAACTAGTTTGGCTGAATAAAGAAGCAGCTTAAGATGTGAGCATTTCCTTTCCTGAGACTTAAGTTTTACTGTAAAAGCATAATGTTATGTTAGAAATAGTCTAGGGCTCAAGGCATATTTTCTTTGTGGAGACTTGACAAACTTTTTTAAGCACAAACTAATCATAATTTTATGGCATGGAAAAATCAGAAGGACAAAATACAGCCAACTGCCATTCACTCACTTTAATGGAACAGATGACCAGCCTTTTTCTCCCTAAAATAGGAAAACCTGATATTTAGTACAGTTATGTTAATAGCTGTATACTGTAATTTCTATGAGTGGCTTCATTATTCCAAAACTTTATTTCAAAAAGAAGACATATAGTGAAGACAACATCTCATGTTTACGTGTTACAAGGCTTTTAAATGTTGATTTTTTAAAATATAAAGATATGTAACAGTTACTAGGCCTTTGAATATCAGTGCTATGTATCATTACTGCAGGATCTGAATGAGCAAATATCCTAATGTTTTGAATGCATTTCAAGCCTCTTGTGAGCCAAATGGTGTATCCATCTATACAACTCTGTGTGGCTTTAATTTCTGAAAGTCGTTTGGCATCCTGGATGCCAGACCACGTCCACGCAAAGAGAAAAGAAGTAGAAAATGATAACAAAGCTCACAAAGCAGATAATGTAAAATAATGAATATGTTTTTATTTTTCTGAATTACATTAGGGTTTTTAAAAATTCTTTTAACATGCCTTACTATAGCTGATCTTGGGAGTGGATATCTATGTACTCTTTATTTATTCAATAAACCTCATGCACACTGGCATTTATATTTAGCCTCTTCTTTGAGAAAACCTAGAGCACAGCTCACAAAACATATTGTATGTACACACACATGTGCACACACAGACTGGTCCTATGTCCTGGACTGAAGGTGAAAATTACTTTAAAACCCTGCAGTCACAATTGAAGAATGATGGTTTACGTTAAAATGGCAATAATCATATAAATAAAACCCATCCTTTTCTGCATTCATATGATGATAGCATACATCACGATTTGTTGTTTATAATAGAAGGGAGGAAAGTGGGCAAGAATCTTGTAATACATAGTCTGAGAGCCCTTCCACAGGAAGAGTATTTTATCCTGACTTTTAAAAGGGAAAACTTACTAGGTCATTAACAGTTCAATATATCCCCCAAAGAATGGGACTACGGGAAAAACACTTGCAATTCATCTGTTAAAAGTGCTAACCTGGAGCCACAGTTTCCGTGAATCCATGAAAAGAAGCTTTGCAAGAAATGGATCAATTCTGAATGCTGTCACAAGACATCTTAAACCATGATGAGACACACGACAAGGAGGGACTGGACGCTAGCACCCCTTTTGACTGGAAAGATTTAGAAAGTAAAGGCACAACTGTGGGGTTCAACATATCAACAGCAATGCCTCTCCCCCAAAATTCCTTTTTGAAGCATCATGTCTTCCCTATCCCAAATAATTCTCCCAAGTGCCTTAGATTCATTTTCCACAAGCAAGGAAGGATCCGTGGGGAAGCTCAACATTCTGCTTGCCAAAACATCATCCCAACAGGAACACTCCAAGGGGCAAGTTCAAGTGGAGACTTCTGACTCCCTGCAGGAAGCTGGAGAGAACATGTTCTTCCTGAAGAGGAGGGAGCCAGGAGCAGAGGAGGACAGAGGGGTGACATCCTCTAAAGACAACTTGGCTTCATTCAAACAGGAGAACAATTATACTCCACTCTTTAATAATTATGTCATTGTATATTCTACTGTCATTTGTAACTAAAAAGAACCAATAAAAATGAAAAAAAAAAGACTTTGGCAACTCCAATTGTCACACCAGCGTGAAGTCAGCAAATGTGAGAAGGCATTCTCTAAAAGTAACTTTGCACTGAAAATAAATGGCAGTCTGGCTTCAGTTTTCCATACAAGGTCAAGGCGTAAACAGCAGGACAGGGCTAATAGGGTGAACTGGGTGTGCAGCGTTAGCCCCACTGCTCTTGTTTCCCCAGCGCTGTTCTATTTGCTCAAGGAAACATCAGCTCAACTATGTACCACGTGCTAGGCTAAGAACTGAAGGTGAATAAATCATCATCACTGCAAAACCATTCAGCATTTTCCAGAAAGAACATCAGCAACCCATCCAAAGAGCTACCTCTGCACCTCTGCAGCAGAACACACGCTCCAGCATCATTCTCATGGGCCTCAGAAGGAAACTACCAAGTGTCCACCAGTAGAGGAACAGATCAATAAATTGTGTTCTACTCCCTAACCAGGCCTTCATACCAGTCTCCCTAATCCTTTTCATGCCTTACTTTTCTAGATAATAATTAGTAACATCTAGCATATAATATTTAACAATCTATTTTACTTAACAGTTGCATCTCCACCTGAAACTTAAGCTCCAACAGGGCAGGGATGCTGATCTTGTTTTATTCATTGTTGTGTCCATGTAGGGTCTAGAAGAGTGGGTGGGACATGAGTAGAATTCAATAAATATATGTGGAAGGGAGAGGAGAAGCCACCCTAAGAACAATGATGCTAGAATATATGGGGAAGCAGTAGGGTAGATGGCTAACCTAACAATACTTCAAATCGTATGACTCTCAGAGTAATAGGGGGATGGCTCCCTAGGATATTTGGAGGCATAGGGAGGGGGATGTGGAGGGGGGAGGGTGTATGAAGAACTCATAGGAGACTGGAGAGTGGGAATATGGGGGGAACCATCCCAGAAGCTGATGTCATTCCTCCACGAGCTACCCATTTAACACATGAGTTCTTCTGGGGGAAACTGCAACAGGTGAAACCCAAGGTGGTCATCCATGTTTTGGCATTACCCCTGGATAATAAAGTATATACACATTGATTACTGTTGGTTTGATAATGTTTCCCCCTCAATTATATCTCTATATACTTCTAATAAAAAAAATGAAACAAAAAAAAGAACAATGATGATGGTCTTCTACCAGATATTGATAGGTCCCCTCTAGGGAATATTCCTGAGGGCAAGTCACTTACATTTTCTGCTACCATTTCTTCATACACAAATTTTAAGAGACTGTATGCCCAGGGATCCTTTCAGATGGAATGCATGCACACACCCTCACACATGTACACACATGTATTGATGCACACCATACCACACTGAAGTTGGTCATTGCCAGCTCCATGACCCCCTCATCTTCAAATGTCTTGGTATTTCCAGGACCCTCAGCAGACCTCCACAATCCACTGTGGATTAAACTGGGTGGTAGTAAGCTGAATGGCTTCCAATTGTGCATCTTCTCGAGAAATGCTTCATATCTTCCCAATACATCCTTAATGTCCAGCTTTTATTTATCTTGCTATGCATTCTCCTTCCTAAAACACTGTGCTTGCTGTACAGTATCCAAACAAGCAAACACACAGATGCTGTGAATGACCACCACCGCTCACATGGACGGCTCACTTCCTACGTGCCAGGCACTGTCCTGAGTTTCCTGTATTAACTCAGTTAATCCTGCAAAAGCCACAAGCGTTAAAGGACTTCATGGAGATCATGTGGCTCCTGCACCAAGCACAGGATTTCTGTCCAATGGTCCAGCCCTGGAGTGTAAGCCCCTAACTCACCATTGCAACGGCCAGAGCTCCAGATGCTTTCATACACATGCACATGCACACACACACACACATATACACACATCTGATTTATGTTGAGACTCTACTGAGTAAAACAACTTCAGTATAATAGAGAAGAAAATAATTCTCTATAAAAAAAATCTGATTTGGATCTCACTCAGCATGGGTTTAATTCCAAATATTCCAAATACTCCATAGGTGGCCTCCCCTACAAGGAGGTACCATTGCTTGGATCTTGATGGGCAGTTCTAGTTTATTCAGAAGCCTTGGGTTTATTTTTGGAATCCAAAGGCAAGGAACAGTCTATTTCCATACTAAATCCCTTGGGCACAGTGAACTGGGTATTCAGAAACCACATGTGTCACTTAGAGTCAAACCCAGCCTGGCACCTGTGTGATTTCCTTGGCTGGCTCCTGTTGGCCTGGCAGCAATAAATAATAGGGTAGAAGCCAGGCTCCGTGCTCTGAGTCCTAAGGATTGAGAGAAAAATTGAACTGGAGTGATGCTTCTTTCTGTGCTATGGAACAGCAAAGTGAAGATTTATTCTCTTGGAAAGCAAAGAAAAAATCATCCCAATCCCCTTGGCTCCTGCAGAGAACAGCTAAGGCCCTGTGACCCGCTGGTGATCTGCCGACAAGATCTCCCCTGCACAAAACAGTCCGCTGTGGGCTCATTTTCTCCATTTACTTTATTTTTTAACAAAAGTTTGGCAAACATATATAACATAAAATTTGCCATTTTAACCATCCAATGGCAGTAATTATACAACCATCACCATTATCTCCAAAATTTATCATCACCCCAAACCACAGTAGGGGTGATATACTCACAGAGCAGTAACTCCCCACTTCCTCCATCACTCATCCCCTGGAACCGTTAATCTACTTTCTGTCTCGATGAGCTGCCTTATTCTACATAACTCATGTAAGTGGAATCAATGTTATTCCCCCTTTTGTGCCACACAAATTGAAGATTTTATACTAATCTCTTCACAGCACTATTAACTACAACCCCCATACAGTGGATAATCAGGCAGTAACGAGGGTTGGGACCTCCCTTCGCAGGGCCCTGAATGCTATCCCACTTCCTTAGCTTCAGAAGTAATCTCACCCTCTAGGGGACCTGGACTGCCATCAACCAAATGGGTACAGCAGCCCCAGATGCCTGTTCTGCTAGGCTGAAAGACAAGGCTCTGGCCACCTGCTTTCATTTAACTCTGGGTTTCGGCCTCATTGCCTTGGACAGAGCATGCCTGACCCTTATGTCCAGGGCACAACAGAGTAGCTAATATGCAGATGGTCCCCAGAGTATGTTGGTTTGACTTATAAGTTTTCAGTTTTACAACTGTGTGGAAGCAGTATGCATTCAGTAGAAACTATACTCTGATTATTTATTTTTTTTTTTTGTGGTACTGGGGATTGAAACCATTGTAGCAGTGAGCGACAACCCCAAACCTTTTAATTTTTTAATTTTGAGACAGGGTCTTGCTAAGTTGCCCAGGCTGGCCTTGAACTTGTGGTTCTCCTATTCTCTGGGGTTCTCCAGAGTAGGTAGAGTTACAGGCATGTGCCATGATGTCCAGTTGTACGTTGAATTTTCAATTTCAACCTCTTCCCAGGCTGTGATACGCTGTACGATCCTCTCACCTATTGCAGGACCCTGCAGTGAACCACCACTCCTGGTCAGCTGCAAGATCACAAGGGAACTCAGATGACATTCTGCCTGCCGTGGACTGTGTTGCTTAGCAAGCATGTTTGCTAACCCAGGTGTGGTAAGTGCGTCCTCTACTTAACAATATTTTCAACTTACAATGATTGATTGGGACTTACAGCCCCTTGTAAGTCCAGAAGCATCTATAAAGTAAAATAAGGGTCTTACTTTTTTGATGTAATTGCCATTGTAAGATCTGTATCAGCTTTATTCATATTACTTCTAAAGTCTTTTCCCATAGGTTATCAGATTCAAATGACCCACAACTCAGTTTAGATATGATTAAATACAACTCTGAGCTTAACTGCATGATAAGTTGATAGGACACATTTGGGGACTCTTAATTAAGCATTTATTAATTATAATATCAGTCTCATCTTTATATTTAACATTTCTGTAGGGTTTAGAAACTAGGTCAATAGAACCCAATGAATAAAAGTTTCCTGCAGATGAATGACAGAGAGTTAGATTTGTGGTTGAATTAGTCTGGATTTTTAAATCTCTCCTCGTGTTCATTATTGCTTCTTGCTTTAAAACACTACTTTAACTTCATTTAGAAACTAACGCAATGAAGGCTACTCCTTGATCTCATCAAGACCAGGGAAAATTCCAAAACAAGGTTAACATACACACCTTACCATCTTTTCTGATGTGCTGTAATAAAAGAGGTGTCAATATTCTCAGCACTTAATTTGCTAGGGATTCTTCCTGAACCAGACATAGTCATGAATGCAGAAGGTGGAGAGAAGCATCAAAAATTTAATTAAATATAAAATGACTTTGTTCTGGGTATTCCAATGTACTATAACAAAAACAAACACAGTGTTTGTTATCATTTTATCCTTTCTAGTCTACTATTTTTGATTCATCCCAAACCTAGAGTGATGGCTAATGTGTCAATTTGCCAGGGCCAGGTCTGCTGACATAGCTAATCAAACATTATTTATGGACTTGTCTCTCGTTGTGTTTCTAGAAGAGATTAGGATTTGAACTGGAAAGCTGAATAAGGCAGTTGGTCCTCCCCACTGTGAGTGGAGATTATCATCCAAGGAGCTGAGAAACTGCATGGGATAAGCAGGCAGAGGGAGACTGAATTCTCACGCTGCCTGACTGTTGGACTAGCACCTGGTCTTCTGCCCTTGAGCTGGGAATTGGCCCCACTGAAGCTGCTGGTTCTCAAGCTTTGGGACTTGTCCCACTATTGCAAAGGATCCCCAGCTTGTTGATGACAGATGATGGGACTTCCCAGCCCCCATAATGACCAAGAGCCAATTCCTGATAATAAATCACCTTCCGCATATCTATAGTTAGATATTCTATTAGTTCTGTTTCTCTGGAGAGCACTGGCTAATCCACCTTGGTAGTATAACATATTTTATATCAAATCTAAGACATCTCCCTTTCTGTGGACACTGTGCTTCCATCCATCCATACACTCTGATCTGTTAAACAATCCTCAATTTTTCAAGAAACCAGGAGAAACTCTTATCTTAGGGCTTTGGCCAATCCCCACCAATGGACTTTAATAGAAGGAGGAAGGACACTGATCTGGAGACAATATCTTTTTCCTGATGAGGGCATAAGAACAAATTTCTTTTGCTGGTTCTGCCTCCTGAACACATTATATGACAGCAACTGTGTCCATGGGGGAATGCTCAGAAAATCATGAAGAGCTCACCTTCAGCTAAACCAATCTCAGTAGCTTTCCAACAGGATTCCTGATAAGCTCCTCCAAACAAGCCCTGGGGCTTTAAAGATTTTTTTTCTTTTAAAAAGAGAGAGAGGGAGAGGGAGAGAAAGAAGGAGAGAATCAATCTTATTTAGTTTTTCATCTAGCCGTTGTTTCTCCGAGACTCAGTTGTGTATGCGGTGCTGGGGTTTGAACTCAGGTCCTCCTGCATGCCCGGCAAGTGTGTAGCCAGGTGAGCAACCACTCCAGCCCCAAGCCCTGGTGCTTTCCACCTGTCCTTGCAGCTGAAAAGGACCTGACTCTTAACACAGCTACCAGCCCTGACCAGTGTTTCCACATGGCCCACTCCTTCAAACATCTGCCATTTGCTATATGGCCGAGCCAAGAGCACAGGCCTTCAATTTTAAAATATGGCAGACCTCATGTAGAAGTAACATTTGGTTTTTCCACTTTAACTGGATGTTTTGTGGGGTGGGTGTGCTTAACTCTGAAGAGAATTGGTGGAAAGTTCATAATAAGTTAAATGCAATAATGCATAATAAGTTAAATGGAAAACACTTTACTGTCAATATTCCAGAGTCCTGGTACCTTCAAAAACAAGAATATGAGAATATATTTTGGAAATACCTACACTGTCAACCACTCTGAGTCATATCTAATGTAGGAAAATATGTAGGTCACCAAGGACTTACATATTCCACGGTACGATTCTGGCTTTCTCTCTAACAGTACTCTGTTGACTCAACTCACCTTTTAAAAATATGTGCTAGGAACCAGAAACTCTCGCATATATTCATTCATGTGCCCTCATTATCGCCACTCTTCAGATAAGCACAAGGGGGAACATGAGATGTGAACTATCCTCCCGGGAAGAATGTCACACACAGCACAACTAGAATCTGATCCTAGGAATGCTAAGCCAGGACTCTTATACCTCGAAGTGTGTATGCAGCAGCTGGGACCTGTGAAAGTGCTGATTCTGACCCATTTGTTCTGGGGTGGGGTCTTGGGTTCCCTATTTCTAACCAGCTTCCAGGGAGACTGACGCTGCTAGGCTGCACACCACATCTTGAACCTCCAGGCTCCGAAACAGCAGTGCACATGAGATTCCATTTACAAGCATAAGACTTAGGGTCAGCCAAATTTATCATCAAATTACCTAACCTCTCTTATTCTCAGTTTTCTCTTCTAACAAAAGGGGTACAAACTGTATTTACATCTCCCTAAGCTTTTTTAAGTTTAATAAGAGAAAGCATTTAAACTTACAATGTGGCAGATAAGGAATGCTTGCAATCAATAGCTATGACTGTCGTAAGTGGAAGAAGAAGCTTTACTGAGCCTTCAAGTTCACAGATGAATCAGACAAGCACATGAACCGGAGAGACATTGTGGGAAAGCAAGATGCAAAGACCACAACGTCCTCATTCAACTCTGCCGCTTATGAAATGCAGGACAATGGCTTGGGCAGTACCTTGGGATTGCCTGTCCACCCACACCCATTACCTCTGCAGATCCCATCCTTAGGATGGGGACCAGGTGGCTCTGATCCACCCAGAGCTGAGTGGACATGGAGCAGACACCTATCAGGCAGAAACAATTCGGAGGTGAGACACTCCCAGTTCTCTCCCTTCCAAGAATCCAACTGGGACGTGCCTTTCCTACATTATTTGAATCATTTGATCACCAGCCCCTAGGATGTGACAACAGTGCATACTGTCTGCCACTACACACAAGCAGAACGTGAAGATGAACAGGGAGAGTAAATGCGGGAGTCTCACGTACCTTAAGAACAAAGGCACAGGGGCCACCCTCCAGGCTGCTGAGAGATCTTCCTTCTTGGTTCCCTTGAAAGGTTCAGCTCTAATTCCTGCCCTTATATTCAGCACAATTACCTTGTGTCTTTTATTTCTTTTCCTTTGTTTCAGCTAAGCCGAGGGGAAATCTGGTACTTAAAACCAAGCAATGCATGCTTAAGAAACTGCAATGAGTAATTAACCTCTTTAAAGTCAGTTGCCTCTTCTGTAAAATAGGGAGTTTGATTTACTCACTTGTTCCACAAACATTTATTGAATGCCTACTACTAGCCAAGTACTATAGTGAGGAAGCAATGGTTAGAAATTCCACATAATATCCTATCTTCACAGAACTTAAGGCAGAGTAAGTGAGATCTGCCTTCATGGGTAAATTGCATGGAACAAATGTAAAATCACAACAAGGGTATTGGAACTGAAGAATTAAAGAGTACAATAAGAATATATTAGAGGGGGGCTGACCACATGAAGTCTAAGAGGAAATCTGAATAGAGATCAGCAAGTGTACGAAGGGAGAGAAGTGCATTCCAGGAAAGAGACCATCAGTTTGAAACAAGACTAGGAGAGAAGGAACATGGTAAATATTAAGGACTAAGCAAGACAAGGGGGCAGGGGACACTGTAGAGAGAAGAGGAACTGGGGTGAAATGAAGCTGGACAAGAGGATTGAGGACAAAATGCCCAGGGATGATGAAAAGTCTCATCTTTATTCTAAGATATTTATTCCAACCTCAATGACAGGAGATGCGCCATGGTCAGACGTGCCTTTGAAACATCTTGCTTGTCGCGGTGTGGAGAATGTGGCAGGGAAGGCAAGAGAGGATTTGGGTGGACCAGGTAGGAGGCTGCTACTATAGTCCAAAGTGCAGCACCAGACACAGAGGCCAAAAGCATGAGCTGAGTTGAGGATTCTCTGAAACCTCCATGATAAGGCTGGCATCTCACCCCACTAGGCCATGGGGTACATAAGTATCAAACCTTTCACGGAAATCTGAACCACAGAAATCCATTTGGGAGTCAATGAGACCAATTCATAGTCTTCCTGCAAGTTTGCCAAGGCAGAGATGAGGACAGGACCAGAGCAGAGGAGAGGACCTGCAGGGTGTCCAATGAGGAGTAGCCACCATAGACAGGACGGGCCACAGGGTAGGCAGAGGCAAGAACCACAGACTGTTGTGCCATGGGCCAGAGGATGAAACCATTTCCACCAAAACAGGTGGTATTTATCAAACAAGATGACAGCTAATGGAGTGAAACATAACAGACTAACCCCCACCCCGAGACAATACAGAGTATCCAGTGCAGCATGCCCTAAAAAATGTTTGTGAAAATCAAACTCAACAATCTACATCCATATGCCTGACAACCCTTTCAACAAATATTTGTAGGAACCTTCTTCCTTTTTGAAAGTTGGCTGCTTCACTTTATGTCTATAAATCCCTCCAAGACAGGGATACCACCAAAACTGGAGTTTGAAATGAAACTGGATTCTCTGATTCGGTTGGCGGGTGCAGCGCTTGCAAGCTACAGGACTCTGCAGCCCACTGAGAGAGCCCATTTTAGTGTTAAGTGCTAATTACACCAGGGATGCCTGCCAGCATCCGTCCAAGGGTCGAGGGTCACAGCCAGCAAAGGTGGATCTAAATAGCAGGCTGTGCCCTCCAGTGTTGCAACAGACACCAGCAGCTCACTGCTAACTCCTTTCCAGGTTCTTGTCCCACAAATACGAAGAAAGAAAGAAATGTATAGGGCAAGAGTGAAAGGAGTCGGATTTATTCAGTGTGAATAATAGAAACAGAATTCTCTTGGGGGCAAGTGGGGACTGAAAGGAGTTGTCACCGAGTGTGCTGGTCTAGGGGTTTATATAGCACTTGGGTCCATGCTATTGGTCCAAACTTATGCTGGTCCAAAGTTATGTTAAATAGGGCTTGGAAAAGTACTAACATTGGTTATCCCTTCAGTCTGAACTTCCTTTCAGGTCTGCCCCACTTCCTTTCTCTAGCCAGCTGGTCGGGAAGCAGAAGGTTGAGGAAGGTTGAGGTTAGTGAATCACGGAGGCTTGGGGGCTTAGGGTTATAGCACCATGTGAAGCAGCCAGCTGCACCTGCTTAGGGAGGCCACCAGAGCAAGACAGGTTGGTGCACCCTGGTTTGCTAACTGCCCACACCTCAGGTCCGCTGTGCCTCAGGACCAGCCCACCCAGACTCTCTGCAGCTCCAGGATAAGGGTATGGCTTCATAATGAAATGAGCAGGATGCTAGGCGAATGAGAAAAAGACCAAAGAAACAGGAAGGACTCTTTCAAATAAGGGAAATAAGGCTAAACACTGAAGACATAAGCCAAGGATGAATTTCAGTTGTGAGCTTCTCCCAGTGGCAGCCTACAGCAGTAAGTACACTGCATCCACACATATTCACAGTAGCACACGGACAAAAGCAGAATGCCAGCCTCAACTCCAGAAGAACAATGACTAGCTATAAAAATGAATTTCTTTCAAAACATACTCAACATGTTTTATTGATTGCTAAAGAAAAAGTTAAAATGATTTCCGTGCATGGATAAAGATCAATAAGAGGCACAACCAGGAGCTTCCATCTCCGCTGTGCTGTGAGTGCCCAGTGTGAGACTGGCAGATAATTAAACCACTTAGGGCACTGGTCTCCTCCCTTGCTTGCTAAATATCCCTTCCAAGTAAGAGAATAAAGTTCTTAATCTTGATAGCGTAATGTGTACACAGCAGACTCCTAGCGTCAGTACCAGTAGGATCACTATGCATAAATAATGCACCGCTCCCCTCCTTTGTAGGGGGAACTCTGTGAGGCCACGTGGCTTTCTGCCTTGAAAGGCAAACTATTCAAATGTTGGTGCCCAACAACCAAGGAAAAGCGATTCCATGGCAACATAGATGCTCCCGGGTCAAGCACATGTTCTGAGAAAGCAAATGCACACATTCTGATGGTCAAGGCCTGCAGGGGCAGCGTCCGCTCTCATGGAGCCCTTGTGCTGCCTTCATGAGACAATCCTGTGCCAATGCTGAACACAACACAAATATTGATGGGCAAAGGCAGGGGGTCTTCCTGGTAGGAGTGTTTCTGTCTTGTTCTCCTGATCCCAAAAAATGTGGATATTCATTTTACTTAAAATTGGCAAAATAAAAAATATATATATAACTCCCACCCTGTTTTGTATGGCCCAAAGCCCAGATTTAAATTTTAACATTTGCTCGTATGCTACTGTTTAAGTCAAGTCTTGAACTGTTTCAGCTGCTGGGAAGGAGAGGTAAGGATGGAGGGTGGGCGAGCGCCAGCATGAGGCTGGTGGATGCACATAACTCAGGGTCAAGGTCAGGGGCAAGGTGACAGAGATCTCACTACCTCTGGGCAGTCCCTGAGCGCAAGACGTTTTCTACAAAGAACTCAGGAGAATCTGGTTCACCACAAAGAGATCTAAACTTGTTTTAAATATTAAGTTTTAGAAACAAAAATGGCCTAAAGCAATTTGATGATAAAGTAATAAGGAAGTTTACAAAGACCCTGGGTGGCTCTGGTTGCTACCCACCTTAGGCAAGAGGTTGTCCAAGTTGTCCCTTTTGCATCTGTGAAACAAAAGAGGCTGCTGCTCAGAGCCTGAGACCTCTTTGGTTCCCCTTAGACCTAAAAAGTGAGGGCCTCCATAGCACCTCTTTGAAGTCCATCTTTTGGCCTAATTGTACTTGGCAAACCCCAAATCACCATGGCTCCTTGTCACCAAACACACCATCTCAGCTACCAGAGCCCATTAAACCAGTCCCAGAAGCCATTTGTTAACATGATTTTCATTCCAGGCACCAGCCATCTCCCAGAAGCTTAGTGACGTAAATGAGTTTTCCAAGCCCCATTCAAGAGAAAATAAAAATACTCAAAGTTGCCTTTGAAAAAATCCTGCCAAGCTTCTAGGCTTACAAGTTTTGAGGACATTTTTATTTAGAGCACTCCTGAGAGGTGGAAAGAAGAGTGGGATCTGGGAGAATGCTCCTATTTCAACAAATTTCACCAATATCTGCTAGCAGAAGAGAACTTCTGGAACATACTCTCTAAGGCTTTGCTGCACAGAGGCTTCTGCTGGGCCCAGGCTCCTGCCAAGCTCTCTGCAGGTATAGGGCATGCAGCAACCCTAGGTCTGCTCACAGCATCCTCCAGTCCCAATTCTGTCCCCTGCACCCAGTAAGTTCATGAGGACCACATCTCTGGTTTTCTAAAGAAGCCACACAGGGACCGCCCAGGCAGCTAAGCAAACCAAAAGCAGCCTCCTCCAGCAAATGCTTACAGGACCTAGTGTGAGTCTTCTAAGTCTTTGAAGGCAGAGTCAGAATAAGGATTTATGTAGATACTTACACAACAAAAGAGAAAACGAAGTTCTACATTGTTTATTCATGAAATCCAAAATGCAATAACAACTAACTACAAATGCTTACAATCCAAGGGTACTAAGAGTTGGGAATTTTTTTCTTTCTTTCTTTTTTGAAAGGTAGCATTTCCCTAATTAGGATTCAAAACTAGGGTTTCGTCTCTCCAACTGGATTACAACACTCATTCTCAAAAGCCACTATTAATTCTAGGGCTCACAAAGAGACACAGTGGCAGGATTTGACACTTGCGCCATAGTTTCCTGACCTGTTGTGCTTTTTAGACACTCAGGGGCTTGAGATTCTGGCTAAATTTGGGTTGAATGCTGGTTCTACAACTAATCTGCCAGCTTCTGACTTTGTTCCTCCAAGACATAATTTTCCTCTTTGTAGAGATGCCAAGAAGATAACAACCCTTTTCTATCCTGTGCTATGCCCTCATCATACATCAACACATTTAGTGATCAAAACTTTCCTGTAAAGTAGAGGCCTCTTTTTCACTTCATTTCATAGACTGGGAGACTGCAGAACAGAGAGGCGTAGCGAAATGCCCATGGACATGAATCTACATACAGAAAGAGGCAGACCTGGGAGGGCCTCCTCACTGCTGGTACCCGAGTGCTAGGTTTGATAAATGCTAGCTGTTAACATTTTTACTCTTGTTAATGAGGTATGTCAATGAAATAATTGCAATGAATTTTTAATGTACATTCCAGACCACAGACAACAAAATGAGTTTTGTCCTTCAAAGGAGTTCACCTTGGGAGGCTTTTTGTGTTCCTAATAGAGCAACGTGATTCAAAATGTTCTTGGTTTCACTCTTCAAAACCATGGTTTATTAACTCCATGGGGGGCTTTCAAACTCATTACTCCATTGCCACTAATTTCCCTTTCTAAATTATAAGCTAATACATCTGTTAATGAAATATTAGACCACCTCCTAGAACTGCCCATTGTTAACTTAGGGGAAAAAAAAAGTCCTTGAATTCTTTCATGGTAAAATCAGAAACTAAAATGGCAATCTAGGACGTTCCCCAATTTTTCAGGAATTGCTCCCTGATCTCCTTTACCTGGGATCACCCCCACTCTCCTGTAGTGCTAGAGAGCCCAGGTCAGGGCCTCAGGAGTTCAAGTAGGACCAGCTCACACAGCCTGACTTTGAGCCCCGCTGCTGCAGGAAAGCTCTCCAGGAATCTTTGGACTAACCCAGTTCTCCCCTACCTCCACATTATTGCTTAGTTTTCAAGAACTATACAATATACTGGGAATGCAGCATCCTGAGATAAAAAGGGATCCCAGACAGGCCAACCTCTGTCCCTGTCCCCTCTAGACACTGGATACCCTTGGACAATTTGGCCTTATGGTTCACATGACCCTGGAGTAAAAATGCAAGATGGGCTGCTATTGGGGGTCCATCAGGTACAGTGTAGCACACTCCTTCCAGCCTGGACCACCTTCCAGAGCCTTGGGTGGGCTCACTATGGATCCTCAGCTTCTGTTGCCCCCCACTGCCTATCTACAAGTAACCAACCCAGTTTATGTTACCAGACGTTCGTTCACACTGAACTCAGACAACCTGGTAACCCATGCACGGTGAACCTGCTTCCCACCTTGCTGCACACTGGTCACTTATTTATTTATATATTTACTTGGTACCAGGAATTGAACCCAGGGGTGCTTAGCCACTGAGACACATCCCCAGCCCTTTTTATTTTTATTTTGAGACAGAGGCTCACTAAGTTGCTTAGGTACTCACTCAGTTTCTGAGGCTGGCCTTGAACTTGCGATCCTCCCGCCTCAGGCTTTGAGTCACTAGGATTACAGGTGTGTGTGCACTCCTTCACCCAGCTGTCCTGGTTTTTGACTTGTTTTGTGATCACATCCCCACACCACAGCACTCCGTCCACCCTTCTTCCCCTTATGTGCCACTCTGCCCAATTAATTTGCAATGTCTCATCCTACCTATATATTTAAATATCCAACATAAATGATAAAAGCCAAAAATGCAAGGCATCTGTAATTCAAAATTTTCTATAGTACATGTATCATCTTTTTAGAAGTAAAATTATTTTAATATAGTTTACCAAACATAATGTATCTAGAATATTCTAATTTAAACCTGTAATGTCAATAGAAAATATTAATAAAATATCTTGCATTCTATTTTTCATACTATTTTAAAAAATGCATTCTATATTTTACACTTGCAGCTACTTTTCCTTCAAATGAGCCATATTTCACGGGCTCATAGTCACATGTGGCTAGTAGCTACCGTATAGGACAGTACAGATAGAAATTCTACCCAGCACTCAGAGATCAGCTCAACTTCATTTGCTCTGAAAGATTTATCAGTTTTCTAGATCCCTTCTATATCATCCTTCCCTGAGTTGCTGTTATGCAAATAGCCACACACAGTTAGAAACCTAACGAATGTCCATACATTTCATGTGTATAAACTTTGCCTTTACAACCAGAGTCCCAAGAATAAAGAATCAATGCCTGTTTTGTCTCTGCCGCATCTATTGTGATATCAGACATAACCAATGAATAAAAATCTGATAATTTATTGACTGATAAATTATACGTAAATAATAAGGAAAGGGCAAAATTGAGGGGGAGACCATTAAAAAACGACAGGCACAACAACACAGCACATTCAGTTGAAGAGAATCACATACTGTTGTCCTCCTGTACTGCTAGTACTCAACTTAATCTTTTTTTTTAAAGAGGACAGTGAGTGAGTGAGAGTGAGAGAGAGAGAGAGAGACAGAGAAAGAGAATCAATTTTTATTGAGTTTTTCACATGGCATTCATTGCTCTGACATTTAATTGTGTACATGGATGCTGCGGTTTGAACCCGTGTACTTGCGCATGCCAGGCAAGCGCCGTAACTGCCAAGCCACCGCTCTAGCCCCCTCAATTTCATCTTTATTTTTATTTATAATTTTCAAATGCAGGCATGTTAAGACTATGCCTGCAATCCTCACTAAATACGAAGGAACAACTCTAGAGGAAAACTAAAGGTAATAACAAAGAAGAAAGCGGCATTTAGCAGAAGTTTGTCATCATGCTACTTTGGTGGTTCCCATATGAGGTGGTAAAGCCACCACTAGACTGGGGTATCCAGGTGGGACAGCTGGTCTTGTTCATGTGGAATCCCCAGCCCGTGGGGCAGTTAGTCTCCTTGGTCCATTGCATCTACTTTTCTTTTCTGAATTATGACTAAATATATCAACTAATAAAATATTAGACCTCTTCATCCAATAGTTTAATGTTAACTGAGCAAAATTAACCAGGAAGGGTCCAGGACTGTTCCATGAAGCACGATGGTGAGGCACGGTGGTAAACGTGGAACCAGAGCTCACGCACAGCGTGAAGGCAGCAGAGATGAACTAAGTCCCCAACTCTAGCTCTCCCGTGGATATTCTCATGGATCAGAAACAATAATTTAAGGGGATACCTGGACCTCTAAAAGGATGTGCAGGATATGGGAGCTGTGCCTCCAAGAGATCTTTTTATTTCTTTCTCTGTGTGCATACAATTCCAGCAATCCTCCCTAGGAAAACGTTGGGAGAGCTTACCTTGGCGCACCACAAGAGAAACACACGATCTCCTGAGCCAAAAAGTCAACAAATAAGAAGGGCGAAAAAGAACAAAGTCAGGATATGGTGAAGGTCACAGGATTCGTGGAGGAAGCCAAACTCTGAACAGTTAACAGTTCCCTGCGCTTCTAAGGAATAAAGCAACACAATGAACAGTTCAAGGCTAGAAGTGACCTCCGGAGGACTGATCAGTGTGCCCACTCACAAGCACACACTGCACCCATGTCACACTGGAAACATACTTGTTGAGAATAAGCCAAGGTCCAAAACTTAGAGCAAATATAGTGATATGGTGCACGTCTCCCTCTTTTCTATTCATTTTTGGTAGCAGTAAAGTACAGGGTGGGTGTGATGTAGAGTCAATACCAAAAAAAAAATCTGGACTGGCATTATCAGATATCTTAATGACACACTAGGAGTGACTGCAAATGAAAAACAGCAATTTCCAGGACGGCCTTATGGAGTAATTAGTTTTCAACTATGACGTACAACAACTTACGTGCACTTCCATTGAGTGATTCCCTAACCTACTAAAATAGGCAAGAAGCAGGGACAGATAAGAAAGGGCAGTGGAACCATTTGCAGAGAACAGAACAAATGCAAATTTGGCAGAGCCAGTACATTTATTTTCTGAGCCTACTGAAGAATGAGAATGACTTCAAAACAGTTGGAAGACTTTAAAAGGAATGCATAGCTCCTCTATGGGTCAATGGCCAAATAGCCATCACTACCCCATCACCTTCCACTGAGGTCACCGTTGTCCTTTCTTTTGTGCATGTGATGAACCACTAGACCCTGACCTGACAAATTCCTACTAATCCAACAGCAATTTTTGCCTGCATGTCTTCAGTTCCATGAAGATACAAATTTGAATGAATAATTTATCCCTTTCTAGACTATTCATAAGAGCAGGGAATGTGTTGTACTTGTCAGTATATCCCGAGTGCCTAGCTCCAAGCCTATTATATATTAAAAATAGCATAAATGATTGTTGGACCAAACTGGGATTGCTGATTTTCTTTTGGAAACACTGGAAGAAAATAACTGTCTTCCAAGGCAAACTCTTTCTATGTGTTACTCGCAAATGGACATCCATGAAACCTGTATTTAGAACTTCACTGCTCAGGAATTTGAAATTTCTTCTTAGCAAGAAAAGAGCAGCCGGAGGAACACCCTACTCCCTGTGTGATCCCCCAACCTGTTTCTAGCTCAGGAAACCAGAAAACCTCCTGTATTCCTGTTTGCATAAAGGGGCATAAAACTCATAGGGACATTAACATAAAACAGGGTAACCTTGTTCACATTTTAGTATATCTTATGATTCAGAAAGCAGAAAAGGAATTTGGGAATGTTTTAGATTTATATAAACCAAAATATGTGTGAGGCCTTATAGACTCTGAAGTTTACCTTTCTGCTCCAAGTCTATGAATATCACCAAGGGTAATTTGTGATTTAGGAAATAAAAAGGAGTTTAGAATATCCGGCTTTTTGCACAAGCTGAAATCATGCTAAAGGAAAAATGATAGTCGTAATTCTGAGAGGACAGGCTAGATGATCACGTGTCCCACAGCAGATAGTACAGCAGTCAAATGGAAAACAATGGAATGTGCACCCAGATGTGACTCAAATGCATCTATCACGGGGCTGGAGTGGTTGCTCAGTGGTCACGGCATTTGTCTGTCATGTGTGAGGACACAGGTTGAAACTCCAATACCATGTACACAATGAAGTGCTGGAGCAATGAAAGCCACACGAAAAACTAAATAAAAATGGGTTCTTTCTTTCTCTCTCACTGTCCCCTCTCTCTCTTAAAAAAAAAAAGAACAGCATCTGTCACTGCAGAGCTGTGGAATGTTCACAGGAAGATCTCACTGGTACTATCAGGGAAGTCAGAAAATTGAGAGGGAAAGGCAAGGTGGTTGGGGAATGAGACCGACCAAACTGTGCTACGTGGATGTATCAGCATGGCATAAGGAAGCCCACGTGAGCTAATCAAGGGAATGGAGTTACGTGCACATTCACACTTAAGTCCAACGCAGTTATATGAACAGGAAATTTTAAAAATCTGCACGAAAGTTATTTGGAGCTATGTAAAAGAACCAAACTCATATATCATTAACTGAGGATAAATATTTTAAAGAATTGGTAATTTCTCTTCAAAATTTAAATGAAACCAGATCACTGGTACAAAGTGTAACTGTGCATCTCTTTAATTCAAATACATGATTTCTAGAAGAGTGCCATGTGGGGGCTGGAGCGGTGGCTCAGCGGTTACAGCACTTGCCTGGCACGTACAAGATTGCAAGTTCAAACCCCTGCACCACGTACACAACAAAGTGTTGGAGCAACAAAAAACAAATGAAAAACTGAAAAAAAATTGATTCTCTCTCTCAAAAAAAATAAAAAATTAGAGGAGTGTCATTGGTCAACTAATGAGTTCTCACTTAGAGAAAGAACCGTAAAAAACCACTAAAAGAATGACTTACAGGGCATATTTTTAGTCAAGAAAAGAAAACTCCATCTAAGAAATGTATATAGGATGCAGACCTTTAAGAAAGGAGAAAGGAAATCCACATACTAATTTTCTAAAAAGAAACAGGAAGGGCAAACCACAAAATAAGGGAATTGATTGTGTGTAGTGATGGCGAGGGGAGCAAAGCTTCTTTAACTGGGCCTTTTATACCTTTTGTCTACATATAGTTTTGATTTCTTAACCATGTCACTGTGTCTTGTCTTCAGAAATACAATGAAATGGCGGGGGGGATGAAAAGCAGAATGGATTCTGAATACAAGCAGTTTGCTTGGAACACTGACACTATGATGGTGGAAGGGAATGTCCTTATCCTTAAGGGACTCTTGGAGTATTAGAGAGTGAGGTGTCATTATAGCTGCAACTAATTAGCAACTATTTCAGCCGAAACCAAATGTATATGTATGCACATATTCCCATGCTCCTGCATATATGTATACAGGGGAAAAGAAAGAGAAAGTGAATGAAAGAAAGTCTTAAATTTGGTGAACTTAGGTGCGATCGACTGAAGGTTTGTATTCCCCTGAAATTTATTTGTTGAAATCTGGCTAACCCCCAAGGTGATGGGAGTGGAAATGGGACCTTTGAGCGCTACTAAGGTCAACGAGGGTGGAGCACATTCACGAGAGCTGCCAGAGACACCAGGGAGTTTTTTTGCCCTCTTTCCACCCTGGCAAGACACAATGAGAAGATGACCCTGCCCTAACAGAACTTAACCCTAATCACACCCTGATCTCATACTCCAGCCTTCAGAACTGTGAACAATAAATTTCTGTGGTTTATAAACTATCCAATCTATGATACTTTGTGATAGCATCTAGAATGGACTGAGACACCAGCTAAAGGTTAGAAAATATCATTTTATCTTCATTTTTTTCTTCTACTAGTAACCAGAATTTAGCCCCAATCTTGGGGAGCTGGTGAGGGTGGAAGGCCTTGTTTATAGAGAATGGGAGGGTGAAGCGTCAGAAAGACAGGTAGGTGATCACACTCTGGAGCATGAGATTGGTTTGTGGAGTTTTTAAATCTATGAAGAAGCATGCAGACTTGGTCCCATTAGGATCGAAAGCCACACAAATTTCGAACAAGTATCCCACAGGGCCAGATAATTAGTAAAATGTCTCAAGACATGCAAATTTAAAATTCTAATCAACAATACCAAATTACCTTACAAGAGAATTACACCACCACTCGCTGAAATACACTTTGGGCACTATACGTTAACAAGAGTTCCTTCTTTTAATGTTTGATAGCTTTCATTGTAGAGGTCCTTTATATCCTTTAGTGATGCCTAAGTATTTTATTCTCTTTGAGGAAACTGTAAATGGGACAGACTTCCTGATTTCTTCTTCAGGGGAAATGTTGCTAGAGTATAGGAAAGCTATTGATATGTGAGTGTTGATCTTTTAACCAGACATTTTGCTGAAATAATTTATAAGCTCTAGAAATCTTCTGGTTGAGTTTATTGGGTCTTCTATGTATAAGATCATGTCATCAGCACATAGAGATTCTTGACTTCCTCTTTTCCTATTCAAATTCCTTTAATTTCCTTCTCTTGTCTGATAGCTCTGGCTAGGGTTTCAATGTCTATATTGAATAAGAGTAGTGAAAGTAGACATCCTTGTCTTCTTCCTGAATTCAGTGGAAATGCTTTCAGTCTTTCTCCATTAAGCATAATGTTGGCTATGGGTCTGTCATAAATGGCTCTTACAAAATTAAAGTATCTTCCTTTGGTCCCTACCTTCTCCAGAGTTTTGAGCATAAAAGGGTGCTGAATTTTATCAAAGGCCTTTTCTTTGTCAATTGAGATGATTATATGATTTATATTTTTGATTCTGTTTTAAATGAATGGATAGAAAATCATTCTATGTTCTTGTTAGGCAGAATCAATACAATCAAAATGGCCATTCTACCAAAAGCCCTACACAGATTCAATGCAGTCCCCATCAAGATACCAATTTTTCACGGATATAAAAAGCAATTCTCAAATTCATATGGAATAACAGAAGGCCCAGAAGAGCCAAAACATTACTAACCAAGAAAGAGGAAGCAGAGGGTGTCACAGTTCCTGACCTAAAATTATATTATAGGGCTATAGTAACAAAAACAGCATGGTATTGGTATCAAAAAAGAAATGAAGACCAATAGAGCAGAATAGAAAATACCAAGACAAACCCTCAAATCTTTAACCATCTGATATTTGATGAAGGAAGCAAAAGTATAGTGTGGAAGAAGGACAGCCTGTTCAGCAAACTGTGCTGGACAAACTGGACAGCCATATACAGACAACTGAAATTGGATCCTTACCTCTCACTCTGCACAAGAATCAAATCAAAATGGGTCAAAGATCTGGAAATTAAACCAGCAACTATACAAACTGCTTGAACAAAAAATAGGACCAACACTCCATAACATAGGTATCAGCACTGCCTTCCTTAACAGACTTCCATAGTGCAAGAATTAAAGCCAAGAATAAGTGAATGGGATGCCATTAAACTAAAAAGCTTCGGCACATCTAAAGAATTCAAGAGTGTCAAGAGAGAAGCTACAGAATATACAAAGAACTCAAAAAACTGAACAACAAAACCACAAGTAATCCAATCAATAAATGGTCTACAAAACTAAAAAGAAATTTTTCAATGGAGGAAGTCCAAAAAGCCCATAAATATATGAGAAAATGCTCTACATCACTAGCAATCAGAGAAATGCAAATTAAAACTTCACTGAGATTCCACCTCACTCCTGTCAGAGTAGCAAATATGAAGAATACAAACAATGACAGATGCTGAAGGGGTTGTGGAAAGAGAGGAACACTGTCACACTTTTGGTGAGACTGCAACCTTGTACAGCCTACAGCCACTCTGGAAAGCAATGTGGAGACTCCTCAAAAAACTAGGGATGGAACCACCTTATGACTCAACTATCCCACTCCTGGGTGTTTTCCCAAAAGAGCTAGAATCGGCATATTACAGAGATACAGCTTCATCAATGTTTATAGCAGCTCAATTTACTATAGCTAGACTATGGAACCAACCCAGATGCCCCTCACTCAACGAATGGATACAAAAACTTTGGTACTTATATACAATGGAATACTACTCGGCCATTAGAGAAGATGGTATTATGACTTTTGAAATCAAATGGATGGAGATGGAAAGAATTATGCAAAGTGAAGTATCCCAATCTCAGAGACTCAAGGGCCGAATGGTTGCTCTCATCTGTGGAAGGTAGAATACATCAGGAAGCAGTGTGCTAGACGGCTAAGCTAATAATAACTTCAAATTGTATGATTCTTATGGCAACAGGGAGATGACTCCCTAGGATAC
>PVKS010026450.1:17328-28736 GCA_004027875.1 Aplodontia rufa | reverse complement strand
TTTATAGCAGCTCAATTTACTATAGCTAGACTATGGAACCAACCCAGATGCCCTCACTCAATGAGTGGATTCAAAAACTTTGTTACATATATACAATGGAATACTACTTGGCCATTAGAGAAAATGATATTATGGCTTTTGCAGCCAAATGGATGGAGATGGAAAAAAATTATGCTGAGTGAAGTATCCCAATCTCAGAGACTCAAGGGCTGAATGTATTCTTTCATCAAAGCTAGAATACAACCGGAAATAGTATGATAGATGGCTAAGCTAATAATAACCCCATCATGTATGAATTTTTACACAAACAGGGAGAACTTTGCCTAGGATACTGGGAGATCTAGGAAGGGGGTCATAGAGGGGAGAGGGATTAGGAAGGATATCAAGGAGACTGGAGGGAGGAAGTATGGGGGAATCAACTCAGAAGGAGATCTCCAACCTCCATGAGAAGTCCATTTAACACAGGATTTCATTCAGGGGAAACATAGAACCATGGGGAACCCAAGGGGGGAAACCATGGAATGGCATCAGCTTTGGCTAACTATGTGAATATACATTTGTTCTTGATTGTTTGATAATGATTCCCCCTAAATTGTAAGTCCATATTCAATAAAAAAATTAAAAATAAATAAAATTTGGGCTGTTTTCTCTTATATTTTAGTGATGTTAATTACACAACATACACACTATGTAATAAATATTGTTTATACAAATTAATACATTTTTACCAAAATCAATTTAAATAATTAAAGAATCATGAGCACAGAATAACTGACAAATTCAACTATCATCCCAAATGTACTAGTGAACTTATTTACTGGTGATTTGCAATAATATACATTATCATTAGTATTTATGAAAAATTGTAATTTATATTAATTACGTGACTTAATTCAATGTTACGTATTTTCCACAGCCATAAGTTTTAATATATAATTCTGTTTCTGTATTTAAATGAATTTCATATATATACATACATATTATATATATAGTATGTATACATGTTACATACAAATATATGTATACATATATATTGAATTAATTTAACACAGCACAATATTTTTTATGTGGTAGGTCCTGCGTTAACCTCTGGAAATACAAAAGGCACATCCTCTGCTTTAATTCTGCTTAAAATACAGAAGAAAAAACTGACTTCTCCCAGTTGAGAAACTTTTGATGTAGCGTCTTTTGATACAATGATGAAAATAGATAGATGTAAGGCCAAGTTTTGCAAGTTTCATTTCACTGTTCCAGGCCCTCAAACACAGATTTGGAAAGAAATATGCAAAAATGGTGAGAAACTGCTCATTTTCAAACTCTAATTAGCATGGCTTTTTCTATGTAAGAAGAAAACTGAAGAATTGGCAAATTCACCATATTGGTTAAACTGAAACTAATTTTAAAGTACTATTTGAGTTGTTTGAATAATTCATTTTGACCATGTGATACCTAAAATTTCCTTTATGCCTTACATTTATAGATCTATGAATGAATAAGATGATTATAGGTCATATATAAAGGATCTCGAGTTAAAATAATAGAAGATAATATACCAGTGGCTTAAGAAATTCAAGGATGGATATGTTTCTAACCTATATTTAATTATCTGTGAAGGCAAAAGAAAGCATTCTTTAAGTATGCAATCTCTCAAAAAAAAATGAAATCCGCCTATAAACCATTTCTAGGAACCACTCATAATGGTGATCCAAGAAAATAAGGATGAAAAGCAATAAAGAAGATACAAAATTAGGACAGGGGAGCAATCCACTAAAGAAGAAAAGTGAAGGAGATTCACAAGAATACGATTTTATAAAGTCCAAATAATGAGAACTACAGAATAAGCCTAGAAGACAATTCAGGACAGACCAAAGAGAAAAAGGATTTCAGGAGAAACATTATCATCCATGGAAAAATACAAAACTGATATTATCTAATATATGTTATCAGATTTCTTTCTCTGTACTGAGATATGAAAATATTAGTTGTATTTTTCTTTTGCTACATGGTATTGAACCCAGGGATGCTTAAGCACTGAGCCATATCCCAGACCTTTTATTTTTACTTTTTAATTTGAGACAGGGTCTTGCTCAGCTGCTAAGGGCCTCACTAAATTGCTGAGGCTAACATTGAACTTGATATCTTTCTGTCTCATTCTTCTAAGCTGCTGAGATTACAGGCTTGCACCACTGCACCTGGCTTTTTTTTCTTTGTTTGTTTGTTTTTTTAATGGATAAATTCTAATTGAAAAATAGTAAATTAAAAATTGTGAGACCAGGCTGGAGCAGTGGCTCAGTGGTTTCGGTGCTTGCCTGGCATGCACAAGGACCCAGGTTCAAACCGCAGCACCATTACACAACAAAGTGTCTGAGCAATGAAAGTTATATGAAAAACTAATAAAATTGATTCTCCCTTTCTCTCTCTCACTGTCCCTCTCTCTTAAAAAAAAAAAAAATTGTGAGACCAGTACTTAACGGTTTCAATTAAATGTTTTTCAAGAAAAGAAATACAATCATATAACAATATATTTTTCATAAATATACTTGGAATGGTATCAAGAAGCAAAAGTGATAAAATTTTCCAAAAAGAATGAAGACACTAGCAACATTGCTGGGGCAGGGTGAAGGACTATGAATTAGCTGGAGAAAATGCTTATTTTCCATTAAAATATCAATAAATTGTCTAAAATTGAAGAATCAGAAAATAATAAAGTATGCTACCTAGTGAGAAAATTGGAAAAAAATGAAATATAAACTAAATTAGAATTTCCATGATTGACTTCATCATGGAATGGGGAGGCGAAATGACTTCATTTGGAATATCATTTGTCTTTAATAATATACTGTATTAATCAATAGAATAAATTAAAAATAAAGTGCATGTCTTTAATTAATTTTTAAATGATGTTAGTACATTCTTGTTAGGAATGATTTGCAGATGAACAAAATGAAATAGCTTTCTTTGGCAGGTATTTTTATTATAATTTATGTCATATGCTAGGTCATCTGAAGTAGACAGACAGGACCTGAATACTTATGCTGTGCTATATCAATACTTAATTACTGTAGAATAAATGAAATCCTATGAAAACATCACAGTGAGGCTCCTTGTTTGATTAAAGGAACAGTTTTTAGTTGTCATTTGGGGCAAAGGCAAAGAATGTATGCTCATCAAAGTTGTGTTATCAGCATTAACAGCAAAGAGTAGATGAACTGAATCTCAGTTGCCTTGTCTTTGAGCAAAACTCAGTAAATCTGCCTTTATGGACCCTTTGTGAGGGAGGTAGCCAGGGGAGGGTACAAGGTGGGAATAAAAAGAAGAAAGAAAGAATAGTGTTCAATTAGGTAGTATGTAGAATACATACACATTTTATATTATTTTGTTAAAATCTTGTAAGGTTGTTCAAAAATAAAAAATAAATTTTTTTTTAAAAAAAGTTGTATGTAGAGCTTAAAGTGGAAAAACCTAGGTGGTTTACCTTTCAAAAGCTTACATGAGTGACAACTGAATAGCCGCTGCATTTTATACAAATCAAAATTTTAAAAAACATCAGATATTTTCAAAACCATTCTCCGATGGTTTTCTTTGGTGCTTATACGCCTTAATTTTTCCTTCTATATTCTATTTACATATGAAGAACAATATACTTACTAACATCTAATTTGCTACTTGATAAAAATTCAAAAATATAAATGGTACATTAAACTTTTCAGCTTTCAAAACACACTGAATGAAATGTAACAGATTTGAGTGCTTGTCACTTTGCCTCTTAAATAAGTTTTGGGATAAAGAATTCATTAGACAGCTCACTGAAAATAAACTGCTGAAATATGTCACTGACTTCTGCCATCCATGCAATTGCTCACACAACATAGCAATGAAAATAAATAAGGAAAAAAGTAAATAAAATCAAATCTGATAGTCTTGTAGAAAACTGGGACCTAGAGTGAGACATATGTATGTCATAACTTTTCACAGTTTACAGAATAATAGTTTCTAATATAGTTTCCCCAGTTTATTTCCCTTCATCCAGACCACTATTTTAAACTATTATTTTTCTAATGATATTATTTTTACATTTTTAAATAAAGAAAATGAAATTAGATGAAGTTAGAATCAGAAGATATGATGATTGCATAATATATGATGTTAAATATAAAACCAAGCTAGTTAGCATAATAATTACATATAGCCTGTATTAAAGAAAATTTATAAAAAAATTATAAATCTTTGACAACTAAATCACATTTTAAATTTTAGAACTTTTCCCTGTGAAATAAATCCATATTTTATTCTTTTTTCATCTTTAAAATTTTCATAATAAAATACTTTTTTCTGCTTCAACATATCAGGTGATCACTGTATATTTTGAATTTCATGGAATATCATCTTAGTTGAATTAGTGTTGCTTCTAAGCCTCATTTGAGAATTGTCAAGGTGAACACATCCTATCCTCTCAAATGGGAAGTTGATGGCATGAGATAGTGGAAAGGACAACAAAAGTTTACCTAAAATCTACTTCCACTGTAACTAAAGTTGTTCAAAATCAATATACGCAATATCAAATTTAAAATAACTTTTCCAAATTTAGAAATTTTAATATGCCATATGTAGAGCCAGTTTTTCCCTCTGGACTTTAAAAGTTCTTCATTTTACATGTTGGAATGAAATACAAGGGTAATACTAAATTTTCTTATTTTGAGAATGTAAGAAAATGTAACTGGTTAGCAATCTGTATATGCATATACAATGTTTTCATATTTCTTATAAGTAAACTCTGTCCAGACACATCAAATCTCTGGTGCACACCAAATATGAGAGAATAAAGAAGAGTGAGACAAAGCCATCACGGAAAACAGCATCAATAGCCCTTTCACAATGTGAATTCCAGATTTACAAAGACCTAAAGATAACTGTGGAAAAGAAGAAAGTCAATGTTCACCTTTGGTTTTGCAAGTCTCTGTGGAGCTCTGTTTTGGAAGGATTAGGTTTAGGGAATCCCAGTGTGCTAGTGCATACCATAAATCTAGTTCCTCTTTGTCTTTTAGGTACTAAATTTCCTTGAACATGTGAATTGGGTCATAAAGCTAAAGACAATTATTCAGAATCCTTCTGGGCTCCCTAAGGAAAGACTGCAGATGCCAAGTAACTTGATTTTGAAGAACAAATCTAAGGAATTGATAGTGACTGCTTGAGACAGAATGTCAAGAAGATTTCCTCTGCTAATTTTCTGCACAGCTGGAAAAATGCTGATAACAATTAGCCGGCATTTCTTTTGTTTATTTGCCCACTCTGACCTATATTATTTTGAAACTTCAAATTCCTTACATTCTTAATACTTGTATGGGAAATGCTTTAAAAATATAGCCATGGCTAACATAATGTAATAAAAATCAGCATTTTTCTCATTTCTGAATTTGAAGAAACATTAGTTCCACTATTTATGTTTTATGAGAGTAAGAATATTAGGCTTCTCTTATTATGCAATACTAACAAAGAAGGTATTAAAGATAGCTTTGTAGTAACCCTGCTTTGCATATCACTGCATATTTGCAAATTTGCATATGACTGCATATTTGCATATGCAGAATTTATTCTCATGGTAGAATCTAGTGGTATCAGGATTATAAACTGCTGTATACTATTTTGTAGAGAGGTAAAAACAGATGAGATGATCCTTGCAGATAGAGTCAGGAAGCAGTGTGTGGAAAAGGAGACAAAGGGGGGAAAACAAGTGGAGATGGTCTGTGTTATAAACCACAGAGAAATTTTCACACAAGTTGACCTCCAACTCTTGGACAAACATCAATAGAGCCCAACATTCTTAGGAAATCTGTCTCTGAAATAATCAATTGGGTTTTTATACTATTTGATCACAACCTCCAACATTGTAACTCTATGTGTTTCTAACATGTTCTGTTATTTTATCTACTTTTGACTTTGTTTTTTTATCCTCAGTGTTCGTCATTTTCTGTATTGGTGTTTTTGTTCTCTCAGCTTTTTCTGTGCATGCATTATCATCTAAACCACTCTGTAACCAATAGACTCAAATCCTTTTGGTTTTTATTCTTCCATTAACCTAGCAAAATATCCACTGTGGATTGAAATAATTGTTATTAATGATACCAGTGAAGACAGAGCCAAGGAAGACTGCAAATTTAATCTCTTTGTCTCTCTTTAAGTTTAGGATACCAATCCTGCTGAACAATAACTCTTCCAATCTCTTAACCTTTAATTTGGGCATCTCGTTCCCTTCAATCTTTGTGACATATTTTCTCAAAGGAAAATCAGCATATCCTTGTACAAATTACTCCACCTTCTGCAACCAAACACACATACTAACTCTGCTCTGGAAGCTACATGAGTTTACTGTGAAACTGGCTGCTGGCTGCTGAGGGAGTTCATATGCGGAACAAAAGTTGTCTTGTGTTTTCCAGCAGAACCCAACTCAACTGTTATCACAATCACAGCTCCGTCCCAGGCTTAAGGCCAATGCTGATAACATTTAGCTTTTGTTTATAAGCCACTTAAGATGCCCAATTATCTTCACAACTTCAACATTCTCTCCTCCGCATTATGAGTGGAAGGAAAAGGGAGTGTTGCAGCTAGCAGTACAAGATGCACAAAACTCAACCAATGTCGTCTTCTCTTTGTGCTACAGTCTCCCTTAGCTCTTAAACCCCAATTCATGACTAAACAAAATTTAGGAGCATTCTTGAAAGGACCATGTTTCCAGGAGCTCCGGAATCCCGTTTTCTGTGGACCCAGTGATCTGCTGAATCAAAACATCATCATTTTGACTTCCAGACCCACCCAAAATGTTGTTTTTTGCTCCTGGGATTCTAAATGGCTTACTAAAATTGTTTATTCTTTTCCTTTCAAGTTGCTTTTTAATTTTTCTTTTTTATGTTTTATCATTTATATTTTAATAAACTATCATTCCTGTCACTTAAGAACTCTCTTCCTATTGTCTTGGCACTCCCAATCTTCCCCAGCAGCACTTCTCTTCCCTGTACGCAGTCATTCCTGAACCTGGTTTGTGTTCTTTTTAATCCATTAAAAGCACTTTTACCCAAGCTCAATAGACTCCTTGATTAAACACAGCAAACCACATGTCTATGTATTGAGTATGAGCAACATTTGCAATTTGTGGCCTGTTGAAAGCTTCCTTCGTGTGGATTAGAAGATTTTAAGTCTCCTGTCCTTGTCCTACAAGTCTGCTTCATCCTATCTGCTGACTTCTTCAAAGTTAGAAAGTTCTGGATTTTCTCCTAAACTTGCTGCCTGTCTCACTTTTCACACTTTCAGTGCACTTTTCACACTTTTCATGTGCCTTCAATTACCACAATGCAGAGATTCACACTTAGAGCCACATAATGAATTTCTTCTTCTGTTAGTATGGAGCATGTGAATTAGAGGGAAGTTATATTGAAAATTTATACCAAAATAGCCATAGAGTTAAACATGGGACTATATATTTTGTAGACAAAGTATTAATGATAAACAAGGATTTCTAAGACGGAAAAAATTAAAAAAAAGACTTACAAAGAGATGTAGTTAGAAAATACCAGAGAAATATGAGTATCAAGCTGCAAAAGAATTTGAAACTTTAGAATTCAAAGATTAGAATACGAAAACTATTCTAGTGCTCTTTCAATTTAACTTCTGTTTTTAAACACTCAGGTCAAATTCAATAAAATATTCAATGCGCATTTGCTACTGAAAAATAAAATAACACATCAAAATTTCCTTTAATTACAGCTCAAATTTCTGAAAACCAGAAAACCTATTTAATTATCCTAATTGTGACACTCTAGTCAAACTACCAATATTCTCGTTCCTTCCCTTGTTTCATCACAGAGGTTTCAGATTTCTAAAACTCAGAGGATGACTTAAAAGCTATTAGTGCCATTTCTTTGGGTAAACCAGAAAGGTAAAAGAAAATATATTGAAATCATTTAATATATACACTTAAACTACACAGATTCCTGCTAAGTTACTTGTACTAGGCGTGAAGAGATTGCCAGAAACAAGAAGAAAAAAAAATAGGAAGAGATGCAAAAGAACAAAGAAAAAACAGAACTCATCATTCATAAATCATTTTAAAGCATTGGTCTATCTCAACATAGAGTAACTTGCATGAAATTACCATCATAAAGAATACTTTATGGTTTATGCCTAAATCCACTATGCATTATAATTATTCCCATTCTAGCATTCTCAGAAGGTTCCCATCCATCATAAACCTAATAACTCTAGGTGCATTTGAATGGTACATTTTTTGATTCTCTAATTCTCTTAAGACCAATATGTCTTTATTGATCTCTTTCAAGCCAGAAAAATTTTGTTGCTTAAAAGAGATTTCTGTTTTGCCAGATGTGCTTTCTCAAACCAAAACACTTTCAGGGAAAGCTGCCTCTGACCTCCCATAAGATCTTGCCACTTCTGTCCTGTGGTTGGGATGGACTTTCTGGTAGATGGGAAGGAAACGTGGTACCAGGGTAGAGAACCAAATTATAATGGCCCCTTATTAGCATTTCTGAGCATACTGGATGACAGCCTATGGAATCATTTGAGGCATTTTCTTTACAGGATATCTGTAAAAATTATTGGTCAAGGTTGGGTTAAAATGTTGTTATGGGTCCATCGGCAAATATGTTGAACCCTCAAAAAGTTGCTCCAAGGTAGAATGAAAAAAAAAAAACTGTAGCTTTGAAAGAGAATAAAACCCTAAATTAATAAATGGAAAAATAAGCCAACCTATTTAAGTTCTTTCCATAGAAACTAATGCTTATGAGAAAGGTTTCAATTGGAATAAATTTGTTACATACGTCTGTTGGTATTAAAGCAACTAAAGAAATACAGAAACCTGAAGGTAGGAAGAGTTTTGTAAATTGTATTGAAAAATGTCAAAATCATTGTTTAATGCAGTAGTCGCTGAATGCCTCCAGGTTCAACATTTGTGTGTCTTCCCATGTGTATGATTTATTTCAAGGAATTAGCTCACATTGTTAGGAGGGATGGCAATTTGAAATGTATTTAAAAATATTTTGCTGGTAAGTTTGAAAATCAGGCAGGAATTGATGCTGTTGTCTTGAAGCAAATGTCCACTGCCTAGGGACACTTCATTGTTTTCTCTTAGGCCTTTCAAATGGTGAAATGAGGTCCACAATACTTGTTGGGAGTTAGCTATACTTTAGCTAAATTTATTGTACACACTAACCACATTTGCGTTTCCAGAAACAGCTAGATTAGTGCCTGATTAGCAGAGCACTGTGACACAAAATTCTATGTATATATGGATTATAACACCAAATATGAATTTAATATACAAATTTTCTTTGTTCTCCTGTCTGTAACTTCTAGTAGAAAGTAATTTTTAATGTATTTCAGTATTTTATCCATGACATTGACTTCTCTACTAATAACATCTTAAAAATATAAGATGAGCTTTGAAAAAAAATGGACTTTAACAAATTTAAGTTAAGCATTTTTAATACTAAGGAATCTGAATCAAATGGTATATATCCCTCAGCTTATCTGTAATTTCCTCTTATTACCTAATCAAAATATAATGATTTCAATAAACAAATAATTTAGAATTGCTAATGTTTAAATGACTTATCTAGTAACTGACTTATTTGCTACAATTACTTTCAAATTAATTTTTGGTCCATTATAAACTATATTTAACGGATTTCTAAATGCTAGAGTTTCAGGATCTGACTACCTTTAAATGACTACTCCATTACAGTCTGTACAAAATTTGCAATTTATTTTATATCAATTATCACATCAGACTATAATATGTTGATTTTCCTTACTCTATTTTTGTCTTTAAAATATTTCTAATATGATTTGTTTTCTATACTGTAATTACAACCAAAATATGTATTTTACTATTTTTATCAAAATAGATATTATGTATCAGATGAAATGCTTTATTAATTTTGTTATTATCTATTTTTAGTTTATCAATTAAAGAGCTAGCATCTGTTCAGGAGTATGCATCATTTTGGATGCTTTTAGGTTTATTACCTACAGGATACTGTAGCTATAATGCATCGAAAGGTTAATACAGTTATAATTACAGGGTGAATATATTTGCAGTTATCCAGAGAATTTGGCATTTTAAAAAATCCTCAGCATTCTTTTTCATTATTTCAGTTAATAGGAACTATCCGTTATTCCTTCATTTTTCTTTTTTTAAAGAAAAGGAGGGAGATAATGAGAAAGAGAGAAAGAGAGAATCAACTTTATTTAGTTTTTCATCTGGCCTCTTACACCACATATACTTAGTCCTGTATATGGTGCTGGAGTTCAAAGCCAGGTCCTCGCACATGTGAGGCAAGCACTCCAACTGCTAAGCCACTACCCCAGCCCTTATTAATATTCTTAAAAATATATTTTGCATTTTAAATCTTTTTTATTTTGTTTCCTTGGCTATGTCCTTATCTCAAATTGCATTCAGGTCAAGATGTGCTCATATTTGAACTGTTAGTTCAAAATACTATGTAAGCTGTTTTGTTGAAATTGTCATAGAAGTCATAGAAGGAATTTAGGTGCGTACGCGGATTTTTTTTTTTCAGTTTACTTTTCAACAAGGAAATCCAAAGGTTGACCTTGAATCTCGGCAACTAGATAGGGAACATGAAAAGAAAATCAGTTTGAAATTGCTATGGCAAGGTTGTGTGCTTTTAGCAATATTCTGAAATACAAAAATCAAAACAGTTGTGATAAGCAATGAGGCAGATAGAGAAAGGTTTTTTGCTTTTGTATATCCAGAAATGGTAGTGTTTATTGATTCTAATTTTGGTATTTAAGTGAGTAAAAAGTACTTTGAAATAATAATTTTTTCCTATACAAAAAATTTCTGCTTAGAGTGTAAGTGAATATATTTTAAAATAGAGTTTATATGTATGCTAACAAAAAAAGATTCTTTTAACTCTTACAGGGCAGAACACTTTATTTTACTGTGTACAGTATTTTAAACTCTCTATAAAGATATAAAAAATGTTGATATGTTACCTTTTGTATTGGTGATTAGTATAAAAGTGTGCATTCTTCCAATTTGTCAGTTTTTGGATCTTCAAAATATATAATCGTGTCATTGAGATAGAAAAAGTTAGGCAGTCAGAGTAGATAGAATGTTTGAGTCGGTCTGGAGGAGACTGGTTTCTCATTTGACATTCCCTTTGACATGTCAATGACTCCAAAAGGCAAACACTCCCTGCCGCTAGAGGAGGAACCACTTCCTTCCCTGGCCCCTAAGTGCAAAAACAAAGACATAACCCCTAAGAGCAAAGGCAGGGAGATAAGGACCAAATGAAGAAAGATAGCATATATAAGAGACAAACTCAACCCCAGGATGAGCCCTTTGCTCCCTTCCCCACCTGAGGGAAGTCTGCCCT
>PVKS010026450.1:0-17228 GCA_004027875.1 Aplodontia rufa | reverse complement strand
TCTTAAATAAACTCTGTTTACTCTGCTTGCCTCGGTGTCCCTCGGTTTCATTCTTCGAGCACACGAGCCCGACATCCACATCACCGGCGTAATCATCAGCAAAGAGCGATAGTTTGAGCTCTTTGTTACCTATTTGTACCCAATAACCTTCTCTTGTCTAACTGCTCTGGCCAGTTTCAAGGACTTGTAAATTATATTTTCTATCTTACAATATTCAACATTTTGTTAAACTTCTGCCAACATTGTCATTTAAAATTAACATGGAATACTATCAGCAATTCCACAGTAGAACTTATTTACTATTTGGAAAGATAAAAAAAATATCTGGGCACATGTGAACAATGAGAGGTAAACAGTGAGGCAGTTCTCAAGAAAAAAGATTGACAATTTTCTGTTGTTACAGCAATTGCCACCGGATTTATTTAAACTGCTCAAGTGAACATGGTCACCTACATAAGGTCACTTGCATAACACAGGATGGGTCTGTAATCATAACAGGTCAAACATCTTTGGATAGCTTCTCTCTATTTTTTTTATTTCTATTACTGTTAAAATATGTATCAGGAATGAAGCATTAAAGTGAAATATGTATGAGTGAGGTCAATAATGCAGCTTCACTGTTAAAACCTGAACAAGGCTTAGGTCTGAGTTTGTCTTGAAATGAAAAGTTTCTTAAAAGATTATAAGCTATTTTCTACATTTTTATATGAGTTATTATAATAAATTAAAAAGTGTTTTCTGATACACAGTTTTAAGCATTGTATTTTACCCTCATTCCACATCTGGAAGGATACTGAAACATTATGCACGTGGATTAAACCTCGTCTTAGTAATATTTATATATTAATGTTTTATTCCATTTTTCATGTTGACAGCATTGGAATTCACACACTATCTCCAGAATGTCCTTGAGTATGTTTCAAGCTTTTAAACATTTAACTTTTGTTCTTTCAACAGTTCTCTGATAGAGATTTCTATACTGTTGTGTTAGTGTTCTATTGTTGCTGTAACACATTTGTGTAATTTTTGGCCCACAACGGTCACATTTGTTACCTAGCTTCTGCAGTTTGAAAATAGAGATGAGCTTACCTTTCTGTTTTGTTTTGTATTTTTGCATAAGGTTTCAAAGGGTCAAGATCAGTGTCATTTGTAGCTTTCTCCTAGAGGAGGCTTTGGGGATGATAAGTCAGTTTCCAGTTCCTGTGACTAAGGTTCTACATTCCTTCTTCCATACTCCCAGCTGTGAGGGGTGACCTTCCTCCTAGAGGTTGCCTGTGTTTCAGATCACACTTCAAGGCACAAGCACTAACTCCACCCATCCCCTCTCCTTGACCTCTGTCTGTTCCTCAGCAATGGTGGGTAATATGCTTTCAAACTTTGAATCTTTTTACTTTCATGGGCACTGCTTCTCTCGCCCTTCTTTTTTTCACTCACCTGGACACATCTGTCTACTTTTGAATGTTCATTTCAGTAAATTGGGAGTATCCTGATCATTTGGGATACTCTCCTATTTTAAGATCTATGCCTTTAATCACATCAGCAAAATTCCTATTGCCATGTAAGGTAAAATTCACAGGTTTGGGGAATTAAATATTTTGGGGAAGCTTTCTTCTATCTATCACAGTTGCTGATCCACAGGGATTGGTTTAACTTCCCCTTTATTTTAGTGCTTTTTTTGTATTTGCTACATTTTCTGAAACATCAATGTCTTGCTTACTATTATGTAATACCACAATCTTCAATGGGAGAAATATTTTTATATTTTTCCTATCTTAACTGTAGACTAAGTAGCATGATTAATTTTTTAATCATAAAATCCTTGAGCCAGACTTTTAAGTACTTAATATTTTCTCAAATAATAGCATTTCAGATATTAAGGAAATTTTAAAACTTATGTTAAAATACAGGCATATTTTCCATTTCACCTTTCCTGAATTTCCTTAAAACATGAAACAGAACCTGCAATTTCATGATGTCTTATTCTTTTAAGACTTCAATGTTAAGACTATATTGATGTTGGCTGAAATCACTGGATGTAACAGAATATTCTTTTCATGCTGAATTAATATTCTGAATGGGCATTACATTTAAATAGTTGGTTCCTATTTCACGTATATTCCCCCAGAGAACTTAACATTCTTTGACCAAAAAAGACATTGTAATTTGTACCTTTCAATGTGTTCTTCCCCTTCAGAGACTTAAACATTACCTGTAGTCCCATGTTTCACAGTCTAAGTATCATAATGACTGTCTTAACTGTTCACCACTCCAAGCATATAGTTTTAAATAATATTTTTGGCTCTAAACAGTGGTTGCTTAAAAAAAAACTCTTCAAGTTTAATTTATTTATTGTGCCCTAAAACATATGAGGAAAAATAAAAATATATTTCAGTCCATATTTCAGAGTGTTTTCTGTTAATATTTGATTGACACATTTTTAATATTATTACACACTTGTCCTTTTCTCAAGGTCCAAAAATTAAGTAAAAATATGCAAATTCTACATAGTTTTTAAAGCATGAAATTCTTTCTGTCATAAGCTGATGGTTTATAAGTCCACTGGTAAGGTTGAAATTGTACCGATTGCAACAGTACAATACATTTGATGTTAACAGTAAGCTATTCCACACCTCTATTTGGGGAATTTAATTTCTGTGCAGTCTATCCCTTCAACACCCTGGACATTTTTTGGAATGATGGATATTCTATGAGGAAGGCACTGTCAAGCCTGCAGACATGCCCGAACACACTGTGGTAATTTATGGCCTGTTTCTTGCTGCTAATGTCGTGAGCTACAACATACTTGAGGTTCAAGAAGATAAAGAAGCTGTCATTTAGCATCTTGACTTACATCAGTATTAGAAATATGAATCATTTTCAAAGACATAAAAGCTATGAACAAATATTTTTGTTATTATATGCAAATATAAGTGGAATCGTATTAATCATTCAATGTACTGTTCTGTAGCATATTATTATTTAAAACTGATGGACATTTAGAAAAATGAAGATCTAAATGAGTATTAATATTTTATTTATGCAACAATTGTGTATATGGAATTTTAATCTCAATATCTTTAAAAGAATCTATCTAATATGCAATAAAGTATTAATAATATCCTATAGTTGCACACACACACATATTGAAATGAGACGAGAATATCCTACTTGGAATTATATTTTTAAGGATTTTTTTTATAATTCTTTTTTCCTTTTTACTTTTTTTTTAATTTGTTTGACATACTGCTACATATTGGAGGGAATCGTTGTTACATAATCATGCATATTGACAAAGTATGTTAAGGCCGATCCTAGTCCAGGATCTCCCCTGATTTGTCCATTCCCCACTCTCATGAATCTTCTGCATTACCTCCATGTTATAGATAAGAAATAAGCATATACATGTATATTAATTTTGAATTTTCTGATTTTCTCTGCCTGCCTGTGTGTAGTTGGGCTTCTCATGGGAGTGGAGAGTTCCCAGTTGCATTGATAACTCCCCTAATCATTCCCTTCCTTCTCTGCCTTCCTCCCTTCTCCCCCTAGTTATGGTTCCCCCTGCTTGTGTGAAATAACCTATTTTGAGATTATTTTTAAGCTTAGCTAACTTTCATCTTGTCTTAGATTTTATTTTTCAAAAACAGTATAGAAATTCAGTCAGCAAACACATTGACAAGTTACTTAGGGAATTAAATTCTCAGAAGAAAAAATATTTTTTCTAGTGGAACTCCCTTAGAAAGATCTGTTAAATATGATATCCTTTATGATTCTTTATAATTTTATTCAGTTGTCTGAATACTTAAACAGGACTATTCTTTTCTCCCCAAGATAAATAATTTCAATTGATACATCACTGTCTTAACATTTCAGTATAAGACTTGAAATAAAATATCCTTAGTAATAATACCAATTTTTATTTGAAATAAAAAAAATTTAAGTAAGTAATTTTTAAAAGAGAAAAACAGAACTTTAATGTAACTGTCATATTATAAGTCCACCTATGCCATTTCAAGTAACCACAAGGGCAGCAGGTGTTTGTTTGACTAGTAGACACTTGTACAGTGGATCATATGAAAAAATTCACATTACCATGAAGTCTTGACTTTGCCTACAAATGAATATTTTTTCATAACTTTTGTTATTCCAAGATGGTCCATCACTTTCATACCATCCCAAAATTGTGGACCTTTTCAACTAGAATGTAAATTTAGTTGCCTTCTTTTAATCTACTTTTTGTTACCTTCTGCTTTCAAAAAACATCCAAAAATAGAATTTTGAAATTTAATATGTTACTAAGGTAAAATTATACTCACCTAACATTCTAAACGTATGATACATACATCTAGTCTCCTCAGACCCTCAGGCTTAAAAACAAATATGCAGTTTTGAGGAATGAAACTATGCAATTCATCTTGTAGCTTAAGAAATTTTGGCATAATTTTAGGGGATATAATCCTTCTTGATGTTTATTGTTATTATTTTCCTTATTTATCCTTATTATTCACTGTTCCCTATGCAAAACAAAAGTGGAAAGGAAAGGTCTGTCAGATTACATCGCTGAATTAACTCTCCCCTGGTAACATAGTATTCATATATCAAGGAGAAAAAAGGAAAAAATGGAACCAAAGTGAAAATATTACAAAGGTGTTGGCTGTTCAACACTTTAATTGAAAATAGTCCTTTCCAGTGGGAAATTGGAAGCTCAGTCTCTCAACAAATTATTTTAAGAAAAGGGACTAATGGCCAAGTCTTATTTTTCCAGTGACCTTATAAAAATGTTATGCAATAAATTTTTCTACATTGAGACTATTTATGTATTATCTGTCCTAGACAAATTTATGAAGCAGGCAGAAGTCACTTAGTGCTAGTGTCCCAGTTTCTTCTTTTTTTAAAATTCAGATTCATCAAATATTTTCTGAACCTCTACTATTCCACTTGCCCTATTCTAGGGATTGAATAGAAAAATATCCCATTTAATTTTCATAAAAATCCTATCATGTACATAGATTTACAGAAATAATAAACTATTAGCCACACTAACATTCTTAGGGGTCGTATGGCTTGCCTAAGTTTGACAGACAATAACAGATATATCTAGCAAACAAATCTTCAGAAAACAAAGAAAGACTTAGCTTTTATCTATACAAAGTGTACTTATAAAATGCTAAAAATACAGTACTTGTGGGTCATCTAATAGCATCATACACACTGTAGAAGTAATACATTCATCTTCGTGTCCTAGTTGTTTATTTTGCCCTAGTTGTTATTTTGTTTTTTGAAATAAAATTCCGTACTGTCAAGACCTCTGCCTTAAACTAACTGGAACAATCACTCCTTAGCTTACCTATTATTCATCGTTACTTTTTGAAAAACAGGAGAATTGTGAAAGGTAGGTATCAGTTCTTATGTCAACTTTTAACAATTCCATTTAAAAATTAAAGTAGGGGAAAATATTTTAGCAGCAAGTGAACACAGCATATTTTGCTACACTTGATTTTTTAAATATAAAGTGCTATGCATATTATACAAAAAGAAAACAGGACTTATGTCAATTATGTATTGGCTTACATGATTAAATTTTACTTAACCAGTTTTAGAATTGTTTTAATATTTTCTGGCTTTAGAGTTTTTATACAGGGAAATTTAAAAAACATAAAAGGAGGTAGATTTATTTGGCATTTTTCTTTAAATAAAAAATAATATATGCATGCTTGTATGTATCCCTAAATTTACATATTTACCAGATAGTAAAAGGTCATTTGCTGCAAAATTAGGTTTTCTGAAATAACCTCAAAATGCTATAAATATGTGAGCATGTGTACCTATTTTATTATGCATAAAAACTTACTTGAGATAGTGGTTTTTTCTTTTTTTTTAAGAGACAGGGACAGTGAGAGAGAGAAAAAAAGAGAGAATCAATTTCCATTTAGTTTTTCATGTGGCATTCATTGCTCTGACACTTTGTTGTGTACGTGATGCTGGAGTTCAAACTCACGTCCTTACACATACCAGGCAAGTGCTGTAACAGCTGAGCCACCACTCCAGCCTTTGAAGTACTGTCTTAAAACACACTTAATTAACAAAATTAAAATCTTTATCCTGCTGAGCGGTCGAGCATGCAAAAATCCCACAACAAATTTTCCAATGTTTCATTTGTCACACTTGCATTTTTGTAGTCTGAGGCAGGAGGATGCCAAGGACAAAGACAGCCTCAGCAACATATCAAGGCCCAGAGCAACTTAGAGAGACCATGTCTCAAAAGTTTAAAAAGTTAAAAGATAAACAGTTGAGAATATGGCTCAGTTGCTAAGCACCCATGGATTCAATCCCTAGTGCCCCAAAATATAAAAATAAAATAAAATGAAATACAATTGACATTCAGTCGCATGTACTCTTCATGTAAGTGTCAGAGTATTATGACTAATGCAGCATATTAATTCCAACTTAATTTAAAAGATGGAAATTATAAGCAAGACGATTTATAAGTATTGTAGTCATCTTTTTCCTGAAGGGTTTTTTATACTATATTTAAAATGTACAAGATAAAAAAGGAATCAATCACCATATATTTTAAAATTCCTTCCAAGAGCCTTAGTATCTTACAGTCATGGAGACTTTTGCCTTTTTTTTTTTTAATCTTTGCTCATTCTGCTGCTCATTTAAGGATCATCAGAGATGATTTTATTCTTAAAATCAAACTCTTTCAACCAAATCCAAGACCCTGAAGTCATCCAAATTTTAGAAACATGTATGTAGCCTACATCCAAAAAATTTCCTTGCATTCAAATCAACAACAGCTTTAACTGTCATTTCTGCTCTCTCAAATTCTAAAAATATTCATCCCAATTCACCATCAAGGGCACCCAGATTTTCAAATGCACACACCTTCCAACGTTACCATATTGTTCACATTCTTCCTTTTTATCCGTATCTATGTCTTCATCTATGTATTGCACCAAACTACATTCCTCAGTCAGACCAATTCAACTGGACACTTAAGTATTTCGGTTAATGAATTTGCATCCAGCTTTTTGGATGCAATCCTCTCTGTGGATGACGCTCACAGTGATCGTGCCTCTCTACGCGTTCTGGTCTTCTTTACAGACAACCCTATGGTTAGCCCCTACTGCTGCCTCGCCAGAGCCTGGCCTTCCTGGAGGTTGAACTTATGCTGCAGTACCACCTATGTTAGCAAATGTGGAGTTGCTGCACCCAGTTAGAGATCTTGGGCTATCTTCTTCCTCATATGCTAGAGGAGGAATAGCAGCTTTGGAAGACTGTGATGGAGGTGTTGAGTTCCCTTCATAAGGACAATCTCAGAGTAACTCTGTCTTCCACTACAGAAGAGGTGAAATGATGGCAGCTCCACCCTTCATCCTTCTTTTCCTCCTCTCTGTCTCTCAATATCTTGACCTTCATCAGAATCTGATTTGGTAGCCTTGAAGAGCCACTAGCTAGCTTCATGTCTGTCTTTACACCTCTTTCCCTGTATTCTATTTCCAGTTCTGGATCTAGATCCTGCTGTCCCTGTCCTTCCTCTCTTTGGTGCTTCAAGTACTCTCATAATCACTGTGGATCCCAGGAACATTTATCAACCAAAGGAATCAAAACTTTGCTGGGAATAGGGTCCTTCAACCTGGCCATGATGGTGGTTGTGTGTCCATAATTTGTGGGTTGTTGGAGGAGCCACCTCACTGTAGGTCAACGATGGGGCAAAGACTATCATGTTTTCCCTTTGACTCTGTTTGAATGAGAAGTGTCCCTTTCTTCATCCAGAGCTGAGACTGCAAAAGTTTAAGTTTTCAAGGATTCAGAGTAGATTTCTATTTGAAATCACTGGCCTCTACTCCCAGGATATCACTTTCTTTTCAGATTAAGACCAACCCGGCTGACTGTTCATGGGTCACATCCGAGCTAACCCAGAGACAGTCACACTGTGGAAGCACACCACTGGCCAGAGCCTAGGCGACATCTACCTTCCACCAACTCCAAATCCTATCACTTTCTAATGCATAATAGGACTTTCGTCAGAGTAGTTTATATCCCAAATTCTATTTTATCTGAAATATAAAGTTAATAGAGACATTAATGGAAACTAGTTTTCTTAAATTAATCTCTTCTTGCTTGCTTCAGTGTTTTCAAGTGAAACACAGTTTAGTGTAAAATGTCTGGGTTAACACCTTTACTTTTCAAAACTGAGGAATACTCAACAACCATTAAAATCAAGGAGGTATTTTGGTAAGCCACTAAAATCAGAAGTAATCACAGTAAAAAGCCGAGCTTTGACACATAATTTCCCTCAAAATTTGACAGGAACCTGAAAAGTAAGATGATCAAAGCGACTTTCATGGAGAAAACACTCCAGATTTCCCAGTAGTAAAGCCGTATACTTCAGAAAACGAGCCCTAAAATCTTGATGGGACACTTGAACTTCACATGCGATCTGCAGACTCTGAATCCACAAAACTTGGATACAAGTCCCAGCCCCAACAGATTCTTATGCAGGATCTTGTGGAAGTTGCTCACCACTTCATTCAAGTTTCTCATCAGTAAAATATTTATGATACTAGAAGAAGCTGACCTATAAGTTCCTTATGAGGATTAAATGACTCAATAACCAATGGTTATAATCATGTCCGGCAGGTAGAACATTTCCTAGAGAGTACAAAACTTGCTAAATCTTATTGTCCCTCATTTCCCAGATATTAAGTTAATTCTTTTGCTTTCAGCAACAAGGCTATTAGTCCTTACTCAGCTGTCCTCACTGAAATTTCACAGTGGCTTTCTTTCACTCTTATTTCTAAAGGGTGCTGTTAACAGCAATGGCATTGATACTCAAACTAAGAAGCAGGAGTACACAGGAGGAAGGATATGTTATTATATGTACTTAGCACACGTTAGGCAGCAAAAAGTAATTCATAATGAAATCTTCAACTTCCTATATAAAAATACTATAGCTAATTCTGAAATAAGCATACTAAACTGAGTGATATAGTTTCAAAGTGGATTATATCAACATAAATATTTATACATGATTAACTTATTTTTGTTTCTTATTTTATATTTTTATTCTATTGAGAAATCTGAATGTAAAATCTGAATCTGTTTATACTCTATTATCTAAGAAAATGCAACCAATAAAAAGTGACTACCTTGTCAAAGTAGGTATTACTAATACAGTTGATAAATCAAATTTTTATATGATAGTATGTTGCAATTATGTTGTCATCTATCTCAAATGTTTACAGAGGTTCATATTAACTCCCACTGCTTTGGGCTTCTCTCCAGATAAATTAAAAATTCTACAACAGAACAGCAACCCCATACACAGGTAAATGTGACAAATTAATAAACCTTTTGTTTTCTTTTAAAAATGACTGGTGAGTGGCTGGCATGGTGGCTCAGAGGTTCCAGCGCTTGCCTGGCATGCGTGAGTACGCAGGTTCAAACCCTAGCACCACGTACACAAGGAAGTGTCAAACCAAGGAAAACCACATGAAAAACTAAATAAAATTATTTATCTCTTGCTCTCTCACTCTCTCCCCCTCTCTCTCTTTCTTTCTCTCTCTCACACTAAAAAGAAAAAAAAATGACTGGAGAGCTTACATCCATAGGATACCAATATGAAAATGATATTAGGTGAAGTAACCACAGCTAATGCTCAAATCTTCCAAACCCAATCAGAGAAAACAAAAGATAAAAATATAATATGTGTATTATCTCAAAGGTTGCCTAATTTAAGGTATTAATAAAATTAAGAAGTTGTCTGTCTAAATCCTATTTTATGCAGATATTTTGTTGCTCCAAGTTACACCTATACAATCCACTCAGATCAGAGGAGAGTCTTCTAATAATCACGAATGACTGGTTCTGACAATTTCTGTGCATTTTCAGGTACCACAGGGTTGTGTACTCACTCACAATTCTCTGCTCTCCTTAGTGTGTGCTATCAAGAGCTGCTGTCAGATCACATTGGTGGCTATAATTAAGTTGTCAATGTATATCCGTAACTCGGGAACTTTTCTTACCTCTCAACACATACGATGCCATAATCAGGTTTAATATTCAAAGTTTTTTTTAAATATGAAATTAATAGTGTGTTCCTAAGTGTTTTGAAATTTAACTATATCCTTCAGCTTTATATTTGCTTTCATTTATGCTAATAACAATCACTGGGCACCTATCACATTTCTAGCATTTCCTCAACACTAATAATAACAACAGACAATATCCCCGCTTTCAAGAATTTAACTTTTCTCAGGGGAGGGAAACTCTTCCCCTTGACTCACCTTATACTTCTAACCTTTTAACTCATTCAAGTTTATTTGTACAATCTTATTTTAATGAACTCTGCATTATTAACAAATCCCCCTAAAGAGAGACATGGATTAACACATACTCTCACGCAATATTGGTAGAATATAAATAAGGGTTCTGTGGAAATGCCATTCTCTTAAATCTACCAATTCTACTTCTAAAACTTGTGTACTCTGCATGTGTGTGTAATATTCACTGAGTACATAATATTCACTGTATTATTTTCTTAGCAAATGTTGTAAATACTATGAATTTCATTAAATGGCAAATCAAGAAAACCACACACACACTATCCCACACAAAGTATGCTACAATAGTGTTTTATAATATTTTATGCTTCCTTTTTTAAAAAAAACACAAACTATTTTTAATTGTGCTCAAATGGAAAATTGTGAACTATTCTTATACACATATGTTTAGAATATTGCTTTTTTTTTGGTTCAATTTTGATAAGCATGGACTATTTCCATGAGCTTCTCTAAATGAACCTGATTCCCTGACAGTGATTAATATTAGAATTGGAAAATTCTCATTACCAACCAATTCATTTTGTCCCCTCAAAATTTCAGTAAGATCTAGAAAAAGTATGGTTGTTCTCTTCTGTGCCTGAAACTTTTCATACCTGTTCTCTTCTGTGGGTTTAGGTGTGTGCTCGTGAATGTGTGTGTAAGCTCATGTGTGTTATCTTAGCATGTGTGGCAAAAACAAAATGAAACAAGAAAGTATTTAAAAAGTAAAGTCTCTGTGTAGGCCATGGAGAATGGAAGCAATGTGAATGATAAAATGCAATCTTTGGTAATAATTATAAATATTCTGATTCATATGATTAATTGTATTCTCTTGTGCCTACCAAATATTTTTTAGAATCAAAAATAGTCATTTTCCCTCTGAGAATAAAATGCAATCTAAAACACATTATGTACTAATGAGTTAAATCATAAATTTGGTATTTTGCAAGTCACTAAAATACAATGACAGTTTTAAAACTTCAAAGACACACTCTAATAAAAGCAACATATGAAATATTTAAATGGTGGCTTGTGATGTGGGAGTTAAATGGTAGTAAAGAATATTTTGTGTGGGATTGTGTGTATGGGATATATTGAAATGATTATTTTATGTATATAAATCTGATATACATATATATTTATATATATTATGACAAGTACTTGGATAGAACCAAGGAAAATAGTGAACCACAAAAAGAGGAATGCAAGTAAATCTACCCTCTGTACAGAAGACAAATATTTTAATAGCGCTAACTTATGGTAAGATAGTGTTCATGATATAATTAATATACTATTAATATTAATAATTAATACTAATAATATTGACTATATGAAGATGTTTGCCTAGTAAAAAAGTCAGATATTGGTAATTGCATGTTTCTTTACTTATTGTATTTACCTAGGGCATTGTGCCTAGAACATTTCATTTCATCCTTACAAAAACACTATGATGTAATAGGAATTGCCCTGGAATAGAGATGATTAAATTTTTGCTCAGAGACATTAAGTTGTTCAAGGTTAAATATTTATTCCACATCAAAGCTAGATTGTTTAGAGTCCTAAATTAAATTGCTTCCTAGTAAAAAAACATGTGCCTATGATCTAGCCCTGTTTCCTGTCAGTAGTTATTAGAATTTTTGGATTTTGAGATCTTTAACTATAAAGTGAAAATATTGGATTGTATGACCCAATAACTCATCAAATATGTCAAGGAACTCCAATTCTGCTTGTCGTTTCAATAAATGTTTTGGCATCATCATTACTATTATTACATTTACCCTGGAGTGTGAAAATAATTCCTCACTCATTACATTACTAATTAGCAGACTGCTTCACTGAGCTCCTGGCTTAACTTTATCTCTCACACTGATCAGGGGTACTATTAAGCAAAACTCTGCTCAAAATGAAAAGGAAGGGGGCAGCCATCGGAGAACACAGACAGTCTGGTTTTCTTTACTGAATGCACTTGCTCGGTCACCTACAGCAATGAAACTTCAGCATGTTTTGGTGGAGAAGTCTTTGATTTTTCAAGTGAAGACTTGCATGAGAACTCACTGTTGTTGAGGTGGCTGAGGATGATCCTGAATTATTGTTCCTGTTTGACTCCACAAACCTTCCCTGAAATCCTGAGGTTTCAGGAAGTCAATGTGAAAAACATTGTCCAACATCTGTAGTTGGTGTTGTTTTCGAATTGAAGAACACTGATTGAGTCTTCCCTTTTATTTCCTTAAATTTCAGAATTGAGCCTTAACTGAGTGACAGTAAATAGGTATGATTTCTATGCTGGTTCTGCTTCATCATCTGTAAGAAATATTTTTCATTTTTAAAGCATAAAGATGTCCACATGAATAATCTATGATGCTGTGAATTGATTTGATTTAGATAAATGCCAAGCAAATATTTAGTGTATAAGATGCTCATTTGTATTTGATTCTCTTAAAATATATCATATAAAATATGCTTGAGACAAAAATAGCAGTTCAGCTCACTGACATCTCATAAATAGGTATCAAAGAATTTGAAAATCCAATTTGATATTTCTCACTGTCCCACAGATGGTGGGCTCTTCTCAGTGAACGCTGACTTCTGCATGGAAACGAGACGTCCGCACTTACTATCCATTATTGCAGCAATGCCCTGAGGAAAATGAGAATCTTTCAGCACTGAATGTAAAAAGGAATATTTTTACAAGGCACAAAATGTTTCTCATAGACTCAAAGAATGCAGAGATTCAAGGTTAATAATGTTTTCAATAAGCTGTTTTATTTTGTTAGGAAAATCTCCTCCTTACTCTGAGAGTAATTTTCCTGGTATCTTTCAACATGTTGCGTCATGTAAGTCATTCTGACTCTTCTGAGTCATCTAAAGAAACAAGTCAGAAATAAAATGAAATTATAAAGGAGAAAATACCCAAAGAAGCACTTTTAATACATTTTTCATTCGATAGAAAACACTCTAGTCTTCCTAGAGACCAATTACTTTCTCTTATTTCGAAACTTCTGCTTTTTGAGTAGGTACATAAACGTGCATCTGGTACTCTTCTATCACATCCAATTCCACAAATATTGTGTTATTTAATAGTAAAATAGTTCTTGCATATTTATTTGATGCAACAAACTATTTTTCTATAAATGGTTACATAGTAAAAAAATGAAACCTGGTGTCCCACAGGGTTTTGCTGCAACCACTCAACTGTCATTGTAGCTGCCAAAGTAGTCATAGTTATTATAAAAATGAACAAGCCGGACAATGTTCCAAAAAAAAATCTTTTAAAACACGGAACAGACAAGATTTTGTCCAGTTTACTGGCTTCTACTTACAGGAAATCTTTTAAAATCTGTTATAGTAATCTTTTATTGATTTATTCAGAAGTATAGAAGGACAAAAGACAATATGTGATAAAAAAGCGTTAAATGGTGCAGTACATTATAATAGCAGGTTCATTAGGGGTCTGTAAGCTGTAAGAGTAAAGGAAATACATTTATAGAAATATATCTATTTCAATCTTATATTTGTAGAAATTGATTGGAAAATCTACTAAATCAGTCTTTTCTTCACCTTTCTCTCCACGTAGCATTGCATTGGGATGGAGTGGGGAGGGTCTCCCTCCTGAACTAAGGGAAAAATCCAGGGGGAGGGGAACACAGACCACCACGTGCGGCTGCAGCGCAAGCTGCCCGCATGTCTCAGGTAGCATTATGTGTTTACTCCTTGTTCTCTGTTGGCGCTTGTTCTAGAATCTGGGCAATCACTTCATTTCTGTGGGTTGCAATTTCCTCCCCTTTGAAAGCAATAGACTGCTTTAGATGATATCTAAATCCCCTTTGAGTTTTAAAATTCTATTAAATGGTAACCCATTTCTTACCTGATATGATCAGAGATTACAAAGGAAATTTTCTGTACCTTTTTTGTCTTTGCTATAGCAAATGTCATATTGTGTTTTTCCTCATACCTAATACTGTCATTTCGCCAGTTCTACAAGGCTGTTTGTGTTCATTCTTATAATGTTTCTCTTTCATGTGTTTTTCTTTTTATTATCAATGTACAGCCATAATGTATTAACCTTCACTTCTCAATTAAATAAGTTTTAAATGCCACAGTTGGAAAACTTTTCCTGTCTGCTAAGAAATGCCCAATGAATGAAAATTACATTAAAAAAATTTCAGTTGTCTTTTTTGTTGAACTACTTTTTGGATCTGTGGAAGAACATTAACAAAGGAGGCCATCCTTGAGGCAAAGCAATGAACAAATAGTTCCTCTAAGCAGCTGACAAAGACCCTGTTGTTCCACTGGAGGGCAGTTGGAAAGTTTAATGAACAAGAAAAGTACAAAGCCAAAAAATTGACTTTAGAGAAACTCATCTCTTGAAAATTATGAGAAAGCAGTGGCATGGTATGTGGAACACATAACGGGTTAACATTATTAACCTGTTAATGACAAAACTCAGTCTTAATAGCAGAACTTAAAGTTCCAGGCTCTCAAGGGTAGGAAATGTACTTGCCAAACTTAAGGAGACAAATTCAAAGAGGAAGGAAAAAATGAAAAGAGGATAGATTAAAAAAATTAAATATGCATTCATAAGAGCATCATTCTTTACTGCATCTTTAATTCTAAAATTTCTAATTTGAAAAATCAACTTCACAGACATCGCAAATCACATTTTCAAGTATTATTAACTTTCTTTAAGAATGATTAAAACATTTTCACATCTTTGTTGTGACTAAAAAAGAAATTCTACTCGCATATTTCTCACAGAAGACATGATTGCTGGAATGTACTATAGAAGAAAGATACTTCCAAATTCAGGGATGATAAATGTGACTCAAGTGATGTAAGAGTATGTTGAAGGTCACTCACTATCCAAGTGTCATTAATGGTGCTAAATAAACGGCAACACTGACTTTGGGAAATCATGATTCAAATCTTGCTCTGGCTCTTACCAGGCTCTCAACTTTGTAAAATCTATTTAATCTTGCATTAGCTTTACTACATACCATCTGCCCTTCATAGTCACTAGTTGCTATGGAGTTCAGAAAACATTGTGTATATGAGAGAGTTTGTAAGTAGTAAGATGTTATAATATTGAAGTCAATCTGTTTTGGAAGTGCAGAGAAAGCTAAATGAACTGACAGAGCTTACAGCATTGTCCTGGTTGCTTACCTGGGTTCTACCTCTAATTAAACAGGTGTCTTTTGGTGAAATATTCCTTCTAGACTTTAGATTTATTTTTTTAGAATGCCTGAAAATTGTTGATTTAGATGGTCTCTAAGCCTTCTTTGTCTCTAATTTTTATTATATGTAACTGAAAACATTTTTGAAAGTCTCGTTTTTCTGTCAATATACTTTCTCCTTGAGTGAATCATCTACTCCTGAATCACTTAACCTATTTAAAACTCACTTTTAACTATAATCTTTGACTACTGTGTTATAGATTACAGATCTCTAGTTTACATTAACTATTCAAAATTATTTCAACCTTCCAAATCTTCCCTTATATATTCTAAAATTATATTATGTACTACAGGTCCATTTCTAGAAATACAAAAATATTTTCCTTCATCATTTTTCTATTGAATTTGTAGAACGAAAAGCTATCTTAACGACTTGGGTTAAAATAAAGAGAGAGAAAAACAGAATTGATCTTGACTCTTCCTTTTTCATCATTCCTTAAGGCAGTCAATTTCAAGTTCAACAACACTTAGTTCTTTAAGTATTTATCTTTTGTACAAGCCTACATTTTCAAAAAGATAATATCAAATGTAGCAACTTAGAAAAATTGACACAAAATAGATATAAAGCATCCAAAAGAGAAATATACCTATAAACATAATTCAAGGTGAAATACTAATGTTAGTGTATATTCTTATTTTCTGTAAATCTATAAAAATTAATATTTTATAAATGTAAGTTATTTATAATGCTTAGTATATTTCCCTACATATTAAAATTAAAATGCTTTTGGACATATGCATCTTTAATTTTACCTGTAGATAGATTAGTAAATAAGACACAAATATATAATTAGATATCTACCCTTCACTTATTGTCTTCAAAAGCCACAGAATAACTCATCCCATTAATGGGTGTTTAGATTACTGGCCATGTTTGCAACATTTGAAAATTATTTAAGGGACTGTATAACTTTATGTGTTGAAAAAGAAAAGATTATACATATATCTTCATGTATACAAAATATGCACACTCACATAAAACATGCGTGTCCTTAGCTATTAGAGAGCAATATGTTCACTTTGCAGAAATGAGTCTTTGTCTCTCATTCACTAATGTCCTAAGTCAGAGATTTATTGTCTTTTCTGAATCACCACAACAGCTTCTTAACTGTTCCTAATGTTTACAGGCTCTGGTCTTTAAATCTGTTTTCTCTATCAGCAGTCTAAAAATTCTATTTGACAAGAAAGTGGAGACATCATGGTACACTGATGGCTTCCAAAATCCCAGGGTCAAGCAAGTTGCACAGACTGCTATGTAAACCCCTCGATTCTTATCGCTTATTACTCTGCAGGACATAGAATGCATCCCTAGATATTTGCCTGCCTTATTTCCAGTTACCATCTAAATTATAGCTTAGTTCAGATGCTATATTCACCAGGAAGAGGATAATATGCTTACCCCACATGTCTTTTACTTCCAAAGTCCTATCACCATTTCATTCTTTCACTTTAATAATTTCAAATGCTAAGAAATTTATTTATATCCTGTCTTACCCCTTACTCTTAATAAAATATCAGTAACATAACTTTGTAGTTAGAATTGAGTGTTTGTGATCAATAAAACCTTAAGTTAGGGGCAGGAAATGTATCTTAGTGGTAGAACACTAGGATAGTGTAGACAAGGCCCTGGGTTCAATCCATGGAGACACACACACACACACACACACACACA